>JAPDVU010000013.1:2042500-2302909 GCA_026230045.1 Corynorhinus townsendii
CCCGCCGCGCCTGGTACCTACCGCACAGGCCGGTCTTTGCCGTGCGCCCCTGGGAATTAGAGTTGGAGGTGAAAGCAGTTAAAGAGTGGCCGGGAGTTACTCTCTAGGTGCGATGGCATGCTCGTGTGCCTGAAAGAGAAATGAGGGCAGAAGCCTACACAGTGGGAACAGTGGTGGCTGTCCGCGTAGAGGGGAAATGAAGGTACAGTGCCGAGAAGTGTACGTTTGATTACCCATTAAACACGCATTTATTTCCATTCCTTCATTCAGAAACACTGCGTGCCTACCACTCTAGACGCTGGGAGTACAGAAATGAAGAACTTGGCGTCTCTACCATCACGGTGCTTACCGGTGTGGTAAGGGAAGATGCCAGGAAATCTTCGAGGACAATAGCACGTTATGGGGGATGTACAAGAGGCGGGAGATGGGGAAATCCCAGAGAAGAGGCCCCAAAGGGCCTGGGGAGACGTGGAAATGCTTCTGAAGACAGTGACTCCGGCCCTGCCCGTGCGGACGGGGCCAGGAGGTGGAGAGCTCCGGGCAGAGGGGAGAAACAGTGCTCGCGGGAGGGAGAGGCATGCCAGGACCTGGCATATTTCCTGAAACCCTAGTGAGGGTGCCTGCAAGGTGGTCTTCATCCAGGAGACTGATCAGCCAAGAGGCAGACCCTGAAGGAGCATCTATGCCCAGGTTTGAAGTTTATGCGGAAGGCGACGCGGCCATAAGCGATCTAAGGTGCAGAGCGGCGGGGTTGGATTCTGCGTGATAACCCGGGGCTCACACTGCGCGCCCCTAAGTCACGAGTCTATGTCCGTGCTGTCCATCAGCTCCTCCTTCTTCCTGATGGGACAGGGAAGTCTCTGTAAATTCGGGAAGCTACCACGTGACCCCCTCCAAGAGGTGGGGCCTTTGAAACTGTAGTGAGCCAGATCATGTTCTCTCACGGATGTACAGAACCAGGTGCTCAGTTGACAAGGCGTTGACTGGACCAGTGGTCGGCAAACTCATTAGTCAACAGAGCCAAATATCAGCAGGACAACGATGGAAATTTCTTTTGAGAGCCGAAAACCGACTTCTGCGCACGGGCCACGAAGTTTCTATCGGTGCGCGCCCGCACGTGGTCTTTTGTGGAAGAGCCACACTCAAGGGGCCAAAGAGCCGCATGTGGCTCGAGAGCCGCAGTTTGCCGACCACTGGACTAGACTGCTCAGGGAAAAGAGAGTGGAGTGAAAAAGTGGCCTCAGGAACACGCAAACCACGCAACGCCACTGCAGGGGCCCTGCGTTCGCCGACTTGCCATGATTGCTAAAATCAGACGAACGGACCAAGTGGATCGGGGCTTACCGGCTTTAGGAAAAGTCAGAACCACTTAGACAGGAAAATGGGACTCGGGGCATCCATGATTCCCAGTTCTTTGGGCCAAGACGAGCGTCTCTCAAACATCGCGCTGCACGTCCAACAAGTGGCACCTTGAACCCTGTTTCACTGTGAGCGAGGCCCGGGGTGGCAACCCGCAGGCGTAAGCTGCGTGCGAAACCCAACATGAACTGCGTTTGCAAGAAAATTGAGTGGGAATCCAATTATGTTCTCTTTGGTTTGAAGAACTAAGAAATAATTGCCAATGAGTATTCATGTATAGGGCCCGTTTGGGGGAAACAAGCTATTTTAATTACTCCTCGTGCCAGGAGTACGTGAGGGTGGTTTTATCAGATGCAGTGTGTTTAGCGTAGCTGCTTGGTCTTGACAAGACATTAGAATTTATTTCATATTTGCATTGTTCGTCACAGACCAAGGCTATAAAAAACTGTATTTTGAGTTCCTCTCTCACTTTCCAGGACTTTTAAAACTTCTGCTGAGAAAACCACACACCACAGAGCTGAGTGATGGACTGCAAAGTGTTTTTATTTACAGGTGCGGAGTGCAGCCCTGGCCGTAGTTCAGTTGGTTAGAGCAGTGGTCGGCAAACCGCGGCTCGCGAGCCACATGCGGCTCTTTGGCCCCTTGAGTGTGGCTCTTCCACAAAATTCCACGGCCTGGGCGAGTTTATGTTGAAGAAATGGCGTTAGAAGAAGTTTAAGTTTAAAAATGTGACTCTCCAAAGAAATTTCCATCGTTGTGCTGTTGACATTTGGCTCTGTGGACAAATGAGTTTGCCGACCACTGGGTTAGAGCATCTTCCCGATACGTCAGGGAGGCGGGTGGTCCCGGGCCGGGCACATACAGGAACCTACCAATGAGTGAATGAGAGCATAAGTAAGAGGAACAGCAGCTCGATGTTTCTCTCTCTTTCCTCTCTCTTTCTCTCTCCCTCTCCCCCAAAGTCAATAAATAATAAATAACATTTGAAAACATAGAGCCGCAGAGCATCTCCTGCCGTTGGGAAGCGGCAGCTAGAACGGAGTTCAGTGCCCGAGCGCCTCCCTGAACCTGGGTTAGCTCAGACCACACTCTCCGCTTGCACACAGCCCCCAGCCATCTGAAACTTCCTGGTCCTTTAAGCACGTCTCCCGCCAAAGGCCCTCTGTCTAGGTCCACGGGTTTCCTTGCCGCGTGAACAGGGCAAAACTCAGAGGAGATTGTTTTATGACGGCGTCATTTAATGCAAATTAACCCTTGGCAAGGTCTCCGTTGACTATGAAGCTGCAGTTACTCCATCATGACAGAGCTTGCAGAGGGCCTGGGGTTTGGGAAACGCCAGAACCTGAAATAGAAGGGAGCCGGCTACAGAAATAAATCTCCGGGAAGAAGAGAAAGAAGAGGAATCGTGTTCTAATCGTGCCTTCATCATAACCTTATTAGCATGTCTAGTGAGTCGCTCAAGTACCAGTCTACAGTCTTCTGACTCCGTCTCATAAATATGTCGAGAGCAAAGTATAGTTATTTTAATGGTCTGTGTTGGTGGACCATCATGGATTTAATTAAGAGACAACTAGTGTATGAAATACGACACAAAGGCACAAGACTTAATGGAGAAATGCTTTACTGCGGATTTAAATCAGGGCGCAGACTTGATGGTCCACTCAGAAACCCTGCGCACATTTAATTAATGCAGGCGGCTCAGACCGGGGGAGAAGCAGCCGTGATTTAAGATTCTCCCAGCACCCCGCCTTACTTACAAGGGGATGTGTGCACGGGTGATTAAGAGCTTATTGTTTCGAGCTTTATTCCATGAGATATTTAGAATGTAAGCTGTATGAAAGCCTCTTAAAACATTATTCCTGGCCTCCTCCCTCCTCCGTGGTGAATCTCCACCCCCTTCTCAGCACACAGACCAAGGGGTGGGGAGTTTGGCTGTTTTGGTCAGATCATGACTAAGTGGAGAGCGTCGGCGTCTGTGTCCTCACGGAGGTAGGCTGGCATTTCTTTAGCTGATCCACACGCACAGACATGAACAGAGAATGGATGCCATAGTAGATGCCTCCACATTTCATGAAATATCCCTTTTTCTTTTCCTTAATCCTCACCCGAGGCTATTTTTCCGTTGATTTTTAGAGAGAGTGGAAGAGAGAGGGAGAGACAGAGAGAAATACCCATGTGAGAGAGAGACATCAGTTGGTTGCCTCCTGCACACGCTGCGACCAGGGCCCAGGCCTGGGAGGCGCCTGCAGCCCCGAGTTACCGTCCAGGGCACGTACCTCGGTTCCAGGACCCCAGCCCTGGTCGGGGTGCGTGTGGGAGGCAACTAATCCACGTGTCTTTCTCACATCCCTGTTCCTCTCTCTGTCACTCTCCTTTCTCCTACGCTCTCTAAAAATCAATGGGATAATAGCCTCGGGGGAGGATTTTTTTTTTAAACCAAGAGTGTTCACTTGTATCATGCTGCCGTCTATCCGTTATTGGTGTATAGTTCACCTTTGCTAGCTGTCTTGGTCTCTAGTGTATCGAAAGCTGCCCTCGTTTACACGGGCCTGTGTTTCTGCCCGGAGCCCCATGCGCTTCCTGCCTGTGAGCCCCTTGCTGGAAACACGGCAGCTCATTGGCGTGTCTTCCTCTTCCCAGGACAGATGTTTCTCTGCTGGTGCACTCCCCTTTCTGGGGAAAGATGGGGTCGTTTCTTCTTCTCTTTCTATCTTTTAAAATCTGTCCTTGGCATATCCATCTTCAGAAAGTGCTGGGCAATTTGCACCGATGGGCATTCTGTTTTATTTTTAAAAAACGAAAAGATGGTCTTCTGTGACTTCGTAAATTCTACCCCGTTCAAACCTTGCGCGTTCATTTGTTGGATCGCGAGCTCTTCCTAGATCCAAATGCCAGCGGAGACGTCAAGTTTTCACTGTTGATTTGAGCAGCTTTTTGAGATTTTGATTAGGATAACCTTTAAGAGGCTGGTTGTTTTAAAAGTCAGTTAACCCCGATAATCATGGGTGTGTTTTTAACAAAAACAGCCATTGCTTTAAAGAGTGGTCATTGCAGTGGGACTTGGATGGCGAGCAAGGTCCCAGCAGCACTCAGCTTCTGAGCGCGAAACCGCCAGAAACCAGTTCTGCACCAACAAATATCTAATCAGAGCGTGAAGTAATACGAAGTTTTGATGGATGCTTTTACGTGATCGAAGCACTTATAAGACAATTATCAAATGCTTACAATTCTGATTTTTTTAATTATAAAAAGAATTTCCAAGTCTGTTTTAAAATGTGTTGATCGGCCCTGGCCGATGTGGCTCAGTTGGTTGGGTTTTGTCCTGTTCACCAAAAGGTCACCGGTTCGATTCCCGGTCAGGGCCCATGCCAGGGTTGCGGGCTCGATCCCCAGTAGGGGGCGTGCAGGAGGCAGCCGATCAGCGCTTCCCTCGCTCATCGATGTTTCTCTCCTCCCTCTCCCCTTCTCTGTCTCTCTCTCAAAATCAATTGTAAAGTCTTTAAAATGCATTGCTCCAAGGGAGAGCAGCTCCCCTCCAATGGGACCCTGTTGTCAAACGGGTCAAGCCCTAATCTCCTGAGGCGTTAGTCACTGCCTTCTGCATAAATTGTGTAAACGTTCTCTGTGTTATTGTTTTATCCCTTCGTTCTCCTGTGAATCGCCGTGTGCCCATTTTCCTCCTCTGTGGAGTGAAGATAACAGTATTTGTCTCACAGGGCTGTGTGGGGGTTAAGTTAAATAAATAATCGGAATAGTGCCTGCCATCCAGCGGCATAGAGCCGTGGAAGCACTCGCTATGGTGGAACTAGTTCTGAGTGGAGCCTTCTGAAGAATCAACACAGCCCTTGAATTTCACTTCACAGAGTAACCAGTAACGAACGAAAATCGAGTATACAACGTCCAGAATGTCCTCAGGAGGGGACAAGATAGAATAAGGAGCAAACTCGCCAATAGTTCTTAAAAAGACAATAAATGAGGACAAAAGCAAGTAGGAGACAAACAGAAAATGATAAGGAATGAATCCATTTAAATTGGTGATTAACATAAATAGACTAAACATTCCATTTAAAAGTCATAGTTTAGAAAAACATGTCAGCGAATGGGGAGTCACAAGATCAGATTCACACTTAAAACATAAGGAAAACGGACCATTTAAAATTCTAAGAAGAGGCTAGGAAAGCACTGTCTTAAAGGTCGTAGAGTTATTTTAGCAGCACACAATTTTCTCTAGGGCAAAGGGCACTTATAACGGGAGGGTCAAGTTTCAGTTTATCAGGTGCATGTAATCATTCTAATAACATGACTCTACACATTGGACAGGGCCCACGCTGGAGCTCCCTGCTACCTCAATCCCATGTTGGGGCCTTGGTGCTACTGCTCTCTAGCTATGGAATCTTGGCCAACTTTCAATTTTTTTCTTGCTTCATTTTCCCGCTCTTCAAATTGCTAAAATAAGGGCATGTGCTTCGCTGGTCACTCGTCACTCACCAGATCATAGAAACTGTTTCAGTTAGAGCGATAACTTCAACATACCATCTGTGGAGATTACACGCGATAACACAGGACAAGAGCTGAGCCTGTCACGCAGCTGGGACTCAATGAATGTGAACACTTGGTATGGGAGCTCTGCTAGAGATAAGCACGAGATGCTATTGGAACCCTCGGGAGAACGGGGGTAAAGTGATGAGGGTCAGGTTCAAGGTCTTCTGGTCGCCCTCCAGTGGGTTGAGTCTTGGTGAATAAAAGTAAAAGTCAGTGAAAAGAAAGATTGCTGGGGCAATGGGGGGAAGGGGGGGATAAGGACACATATGTAATACCTTAATCGATAAGAAAAGAAAGAAAGATCACTGTAAACCAGCCTGGGTTAATATTTTAACTCCATTGTCCAATCAAAGCCATCAAATCGTGGGCTGATTTGCATACACAGTTACCTGGCCCAGTTTACTCTCTGTACCTGATTTGTTCTTCCGCCATTTTTTCATGTAAGAAATACTACATTTGTTTTCTCCCGATTTACATTTTCAGATTTAGATTCGTAGAATCCCTTCCCTGTGAAAATAAAATGATGCGAACTGTAATATTACATTTAACTGACTATAAAAATAGCTGTTTTAAACAACTGAGTGCATTACATTGGTGTAGATGGATAATCGTGGAAATTGCTTTACCAAGAACATTTTCATCTCCGACCATTATCAGCTACTGGGAGCTTTCTCGCCCCGCATTTTAAGTAACAATCACACAAAGAATTGCAAGGACATGTGTATGCGGTGTTCTGTGCTCCTTCCTCCATGTCGTGGAGCCCACTGTCTCGTTCCCTTTGGAGACGCCGGGGGTTCATTTCCTCGCTCGGTTTCCTGGAGGTGCTGGTCCCCAGGACCTGCTGTCCGCGTTGCTTCTCACACGTGGCAGCCACAGGCCGGGCTCACGTTCTTATTGGCACCGGAGACTATTCGGGGCTTGAGGTGGGTTTGGAAGCACAGCAGACGTCAAATGCAGTTTAGCTTCTGCTCGTTCTCCAGCCAGCCCTGGCATTGGTGGAAGGCCTCCCTGTGACCTCCCAGCCCACAGGAGCCCTGGTCCCGCATCCATTGGGCCTCTCCACGTTGCCAAAAGCATAAACCCCACCCCAACTGCTTAACGGAACAAGGAACCTGTTCTCCTAGCGGAGGGCGATCAGGGTAACTCATTGCAGGGGAGGCCTTCTGAGATGCAGCGAAGCATGCCTGAATACACACGCACACACTCACATACATGCACACACATGCATACACACATACTCACATACACACACTCACATACACACATATATTAAGATGCACACACACACACACACATATAGGATAGCATCTGAATCTAAGAACATCCCCAGGATAAATATTCCCATCCATTAGAATGATGCTCATAAATAATTTCTTCAGGATGTTTTGATGATAAGTGAAAAAAATTAAGAAATTAAATAGGCTTGGAGGGAAATGCAAATAAAATATGCATATGCATTAGAAATGACTGGAGTCTAATTGTTCAGTTGTGTTTGCCTTTAATCCACTTTGTTCCCTCAGCTCGTTTGGAATGAGTGTAACGAATTGATGACCCTGAAAACACACATTCCTCTGAGGCCAAGTGTCCCGTTCAACCTATAGAAAGGAGGTAAGCTGAGGCCAGCTCAGATGGTGAGAAACTGCGTTTATTCGGGAACAGCAGAGGCCTTGCAGTTCTGCACACACGGGCTCTCGCAAGCTCCGAGCGAGTCCACCGGGGGCTGGGACAGCTGTGTTTAAGGGCAAAGAGGGGGAGTCCGCCGGGCTCCAGCAGCGGGGTCACGGCCGGAAGATGGGAGAGGTCCTGGGCGGTGCTCACCGGTCCGGAGAGGAGTCTCGGCCGCCGGTCATACAGCACCGGCGGGAAGTCAGACTCAGGTCTTAAGGCCCGCTCTGGAAGCGCACACGTGAGCTTCTCCATTTCACATCCTCTAGTTCCTCTGAAGATGGAAACACTCACAATCCCTCTTAACTGTAATCGGGACGTCCACCCTGGCCGGTGGCTCAGGCGGTTGAGCGTCGCCCCGTACACCAGAAGGCTGCAGCTTTGATTCCCATCAGGGCACACACCTAGGCTGTGGGTTCCATTCCGGTCAGGGCACGTGCAAGAGGCAACCGATCAGTGCTTCTCTCTCTCCCTCTCTCTCTCTCTCCTCTCTTCTCTCCCTTCCTCTCTCTCTAAAAACCAATCAAAACACATCCTCCGGTGAGGGTTATAAAACAAATGAGAGAGGTGAGTTTCATGGGCCTCAGATTCTTCGGCACCAGCGTCTTGACATGGGAGGACTGGCGTGTGAGTCAGATGAAGCAGGGAGGGAAACAGGCATGATTAGAGTGGCCGCAGCAGCAGCCTCAGCTACACACACATGCTCCGTGTTGGAGCCTCCCGGTCCCTCCCTTTACTCTCCCACGTGGCCTTGTGAGTGTCCAGTAGCGTTGTCCTCACTTGGTGGTGGTGTGCCAGAACATACCAGTCACACCCACACCCGGGAGAGCTGTCTGGCTTCCATATCCCAGCCTCCCCCGACACTCAAAGTCCTAACAGTGTCAAGTCCAAGGCCCCGGTAGGAGTCAGCCCCATGACATGAGAGCTCATGGAACCAGACCCTGAGTGACCAAGCTGGTGGGCCCTCCGCGTGGCCCTGCGCTCGGCCACGAGGCTTGCGGGGCATCTGTGGTTGAGATACACTTATGCGGCCTGTATCCTCACGGGGGAGCGTGAGTGTGTGTGCAGTGTCTGAGCCCGCACCCGGGAACCAGGCCAGGGCGGAGGAGGCACCCCAGCGCGCAGCCCTCGCTCACAGGGTGACGATTTGGACTTTCTCGCTGGCTGGCTTGCGAGTAGATCACGGAGAGGCTCTGGGTGTTCCGCTGTGTGCTCTCTGTTCAATGGCATGGTGCCGATGGGCCCCAGCGGTCCCGAAAACGCGCCCGCGCGCTCCGTGACGCCCTCCGCACACTCATTACAGCTTCGGCGTGGCTGAACGTGTTTACAAATTCTAGGTCACCATCTGCGAGGATCGTCTGTTGTGCCTCTTTCAAATAAAAAGTGTACTCTTGCCTGGCCAGTGTAGCTCAGTGGTTGAGCATCAACCTATGAACCAGGAGGTCACAGACAGGGCACAGGCCTGGGATTCGGGCTCCATCCCCGGTGTGGAGCGTGCAGGAGGCAGCCGATCCACGATTCTCTCTCATCATTGATGTTTCTCTCTCTCTCTCTCTCCCCCCCCCCCCCCTGAAATCAATAAAAAGGTGGTTTGTTTGTTTTTTTAAGTGTGCTCTGGTATTAGGAAGAATGCGATGCCCTTTGGAAAATGTGATATACGCGCAGAATGGTCCTCAGTACCTCAGCGCTGAGAAGTCCCAGCGTGGAGTCAGACCCGACCTCCTAGCTTTTCTGCACATCACTGGGTGACTCTGAGCAAATAACCTAACTTCTCTGAGCCTCAGCGTTCTCATCGGAAAAACAGGAAAATAATAGCTCTCCTGGTTGTTGTAAAAATTAGATGAGACAAGGATGATGTCAGGAGGCCCCTGCCGAGCACACGGCCAATGAAGAAGAAGTGGCCGGCGCTGGTAGGAGAGCTAGCCGGGCAGCTGTGCAAACGTGAGACCAACAGGCGAATGTACTTGACTCTCTCTGCCAGCCATCGGCCCCTTAAGCCGCTCACCTCTGAGGTCAGTCCATTTCCCCAAGGGAAAGGGGGATGGGGAAGTCGGGCATCATGGAGAAGTGATCTGTTACCAGCACTTCCCGGCTCCTTTCCCACAGAGCACCTCCAGGTTGTGGAGAGGGACGTGAGGGAGATGCAGACAGGAAGAGCAAGCTGGCCTTGGTCCCACCAAAGCTGAGCAGCCTTCTCTCTACTTCCCCCAGCTTTAAATGTGTTAACAAATTCTAAATCTCCAGGAAATGAATATTTCATGTAGCTTCCCCCCCCCCAAAAAAAAACCAAAAACTAATGGACCACAAAACACCTCTTTTAAAGAACGGCTTTCTTTCGTCATTCAGCGTTCCTAGGCGCCCGGGGCACCCAGTTTGGGAAACACAGGCGGAGCAGGATTTAAAACTCCAGCGAGGGGGAATAAATGAAGACCCAGGGCGGCTCCGTCCTCCAAGGAGAGCAGACAGGGAGCCCTTCTCCCGGCTGTGCGGGCCCCGCTCGGACCCGCGGCTGCTGCTTTAGGCTGGAAGCAGCGCAGCCCCGACCCCCGAACCACAGAGCTCCGTCTGCTCCCCAGATGGCCGACCAGCTGCGCTGCCATCAAGGCGAGGCAAATGCGGGTGCTCTGCCCAGCTCCGCACACGCTTCTCTGGGGGCCAGTGGACCCAGCCCTCAGGAGTGGCTGTCCTGGTTCCCCTCCGGCCCCCCGCTTCCACGCACTCTGCGTGGAGCCAGATAATAAAAATAATCCCCCAAACAAACAAAGATTGTGCTCGCTGGCCAGATTTCAGATCAATAGACACGCTGGAAGGGCACCAGGATGCAGAGGTTCGCGTGGTGGGGGGCGCCGCGGGTCGTCAGAGAGGGAGGAGCAGGAGACCCCAGCACCGCTGGCCCAGCCCACGCCTTCTCCTGGCAGGCTCCACGGCGTCCCAGGCGGAATGCCCCCCAGCTCCGTCACCTGCCAGGTCCATGGGGACCCCACAGGGGAGCTGGTCTCCCCCGGATAACGGAGGCTGTCAGGGGGCACAGTGCTCATCAGACACAGTCCACGGACTGGGCAGCCCTCCAGCGCCCAGGCCCGAGGTCCTGGCACATGCGTCGGGCCTGGAGAGCGTCGGCATGCAGCTGAATACCTGGAAGCAGCGGTTAGACCTCACAGCTCTTCGCCTCGGCTCTCACGCGTGCTGTGACCAGTTCGCTGGGAAATGGCCGTCTCCGGGCGGGGCAGGTGGTTTCCCATCCGTCTCAGTAAAAGTTTGAATGACTATGTAAAGGAACGCGTCCACCCCATCCTGCAATACAGAGGAGAGATGGGAAAGCCACGCCCACTAGGACTCCCCCAACTGGCAGGTTGCTATCCCTTGCTTTAAGCAAACATTGGATTCCAAAATCAATTAGTAACAGCCCGGCCTGTGGCTGGGTGTCCACCCAGGCTGCCTCCTGCACACCCCCTACTGGGGATCAAGCCTGCAACCCCGGCCTGTGCCCTGACTGGGAATTAAACCGTGACCTCCTGGTTCCTATGTCAACGCTCAGCCACTGAGCCACACCGACTGGGCTCTGTCCGCCCTTTCCATGTCATAGGGGTGACAAATATGTTCCTAGTTCATAAGCTGGTGTCATTTTAAAATTCACGGTATGTTTGTCAAATGCTGAAACACTGCTGTGTATTCGGAGCATCTACCCGGTTCGTTATGAATTCCGAGAGCTGGGGTTCCCTTGGAAGAAGCTCATGCAACTCGAAAGCATACAAATATTTTGCCATATTTTCTTGTGATATTTTCATTAAAATACACTGCTTCTTCAAGTGATTACCATTTTAAAGAAGAATCCAAACTTAATACATTGAAGAGGTCTGAGTGTGGAGTTAATTGGTGATGGATGGCAGGCTGCTTTAGAGTGAGGCGACATTTTTTTAATATATTTTATTGATTTTTTTACAGAGAGGAAGGGAGAGGGATAGAGAGTTAGAAACATCGATGAGAGAGAAACATCCATCATCTGCCTCCAGCACACTCCCTACTGGGGATGTGCCTGCAACCAAGGTACATGCCCTTGACCGGAATCAAACCTGGGACCTTTGAATCCGCAGGCTGATGCTCTGTCCACTGAGCCACACCAGTTAGGACAAGAGCAAGGCAACATTTTTATTCCTCATTTCCGGAGGCTTTCAACGTGTGCCAGCCGAGGGTCGGCTGCCTCCTGGAGAATAATTGTTTGAATGAAACAAAATAGCCAGGCCAGCGTGGCTCCGTGGTTAAGCATCAACCTAGGAACCAGGAGGTCACGGCTCTATTCCCGGTCAGGGCACAGGCCCAGGTTGTGGGCTCCATCCCCAGTGTGGGATGTACAGGAGGCAGCCGATCCATGATTCTCTTTCATCATTGATATTTCTACCTCTCCTCCTCCCTTCCTCTCCGAAATGAATGCAAAAATTTAAACAAAAAAGAATGAAGCAAAATATTATACAGGGTCCTCACCAGTTTGGCTCAGTGGATAGAGCACCAACCTGCGGACCCAAGGGTCCCACGTTCAATTCCATTCAAGGGCATGTACCTTGGTTGCGGGCACATCCCCATTAGGGAGTGTGCAGGAGGCAGCTGATGGATGTTTCTCTCTTATTGATGTTTCTAACTCTCTATCCCTCTCCCTTCCTCTCTGTAAAAAATCAATAAACTGTATTTTTTAAAAAATATTATATAGGAACAGATCAGTGAGCTAACAGCATGATACTAGCAGGATGGCTGCGCCTTTGGGTGGAAACTAGGTAAATGTGAGAATCATACAGGCTTTCACTAGTCACCAAAACAGCATCACAGAATCATGGCTTGTGTGTTCCAGACCTGGACACACAGTTCATTGCTGTTGCATCGTCTGAGCTGGTAGAGCAGAGCATTCTGGGACACATCTGCCTTCAAAGGCAGCATCTGTTGACCAGTGAAGAGCTCAGGTTCCGGAGTGCAATGGCCTCGGTTCAGATCTTGGCTCCACCTTGTAGCGAAGTGTGACCCACCAGTGAGGTCCGTGTTCTGGTGTGGTTTCTCCACCTGCAAAATGTGGTTAACAGCCGAACTACACCCCGCGTGGCCGGAGGGTTAGACCGGTGATGTTTACAAAGCGCTCCGTCAGTCACTGGCAGGAGCATGCTCCAAGGGCTACTATTTTGTCTCGATAGAAACGCAAAGCATATGGAGACAAGAAATGGTTATTTAACATGAAGAATAAGGACATTCTTACAGGATATTTCCTGCATCCGAAATCAAAGACAAAGAACACATCCCCCTACCCCCTGGTGCATTTATCCTATATAATAAAAGGCTAATATGCAAATCAAGCGAACAGAACGACCAGTCACTATGACGCGCACTGACCACCAGGGGGCAGACACTCAATGCAGGAGCTGCCCCCTGGTGGCCAGTGCGCTCCCCCTGTGGGAGTGCGCTCCCCCTGCGGGGCTCCTGGCCGGCAAGCATAGTGGCGGAGCTGAGGACCGCCTCTGCAGCAGTGCTAAGGACCCATCAGGGGATGTCTGCGGGCCTAAACTGGCAGTCAGACATCTCCCAAAGGGTCCTGGACTGTAAGAGGGTGCAGGCCGAGCTGAGGGACCCCCGCCCAGTGCACAAATGTCGTGCTCGGGGCCTCTAGTACAGAAAAAAGAAGTGACTACTTTCTCTGTCCCTCTGCCCAATGCACACACCAGTTCTTCTTCTTCTTTTTTCATATACTTGTATTGATTTCAGAGGGGAAGGGAGAGGGAGAAAGATATAGAAACATCCATGATGAGAGAGAATCATGGATTGGCTGCCTCCTGCATGCCCCCTACTGGGGATCAAGCCCAGGCCTGTACCCTGACCGGGCACTGAACCATGACCTCCTGGTTCATAGGTCGACACCTGACCACTGAGCCACGCCGGCCGGGCTGCACCCACCATTTCCATTAGGTCTGCCCTCCCTCTGCCTAGCCTCCAGGGAAACCTCCGGGCTTTGTTACACACGTGGACTGGGGTACTCGGGCATCTTGGCGTCTTGTGCTGTGCTGTGCGGTCACCACTGTAGCTTCGATACTGAAAGCAAATGAGGCTTTACTGTTAAACCGAGCGTTCACTTTGGTAACGAGGACACGTGGGCTTCCTCTGACTTGACCGCTTTGTCTTGTTACCATCTCGCCTCCCGCCCCATCCCCTCGGTCCTAATGAAGCTTTTACTGGAAGGGACGGGCACAGCAGCAATAACAGACTCGCTGGGGGCTCTGGAGGGACAGGGAGGGAGGGGCGGGGGTCCTGGGAGGACATCCCTGGGAAGCATGTTTCGCGCCGGGCTCCTCCCGCAGCATTGCATCGTGGAGAAATAAACACTGGTCGCATAAATCCGGCTGCGACTCCGCGATCCCTCTCTTTCTGGAGAAGGAACAGCCCTGCAGGAGCGGGCGGCTGGCGCCGGGGCCAGTCCCCGGGGGTGTAGCTTCCTTCAGCCGCACACCTGGGAGCAGCTCTAAAGGGAGCTGTATCCAACGGCGGCCATTGCCATTCTCCTGTCATTTCCCAGTCGGTACCGTGCAGGCCGTCCGTGCCGTCTCAGGGTGTCCGTGCCGTCTCAGGGTGTCCGTGCCGTCTCAGGGTGTCCGTGCCGTCTCAGGGTGCCCCTGCCGTCTCAGGGTGTCCGTGCCGTCTCAGGGTGTCCGTGCCGTCTCAGGGTGTCCGTGCCGTCTCAGGGTGTCCGTGCCGTCTCAGGGTGTCCGTGCCGTCTCAGGGTGCCCCTGCCGTCTCAGGGTGTCCGTGCCGTCTCAGGGTGTCCGTGCCGTCTCAGGGTGTCCGTGCCGTCTCAGGGTGTCCGTGCCGTCTCAGGGTGCCCCTGCCGTCTCAGGGTGTCCGTGCCGTCTCAGGGTGTCCGTGCCGTCTCAGGCCGTCCGTGCCGTCTCAGGGTGTCCGTGCCGTCTCAGGGTGTCCCTGCCGTCTCAGGGTGCCCCTGCCGTCTCAGGGTGTCCCTGCCGTCTCAGGGTGTCCGTGCCGTCTCAGGGTGTCCGTGCCGTCTCAGGCCGTCCGTGCCATCTCAGGGTGTCCGTGCCGTCTCAGGGTGTCCGTGCCGTCTCAGGCCGTCCCTGCCGTCTCAGGCCGTCCGTGCCATCTCAGGCCGTCCATGCCGTCTCAGGGTGTCCGTGCCGTCTCAGGGTGTCCGTGCCGTCTCAGGGTGTCCGTGCCGTCTCAGGGTGTCCGTGCCGTCTCAGGCCGTCCGTGCCGTCTCAGGGTGTCCGTGCCGTCTCAGGCCGTCCGTGCCGTCTCAGGCCGTCCGTGCCGTCTCAGGCCGTCCCTGCCGTCTCAGGCCGTCCGTGCCATCTCAGGGTGTCCGTGCCGTCTCAGGGTGTCCCTGCCGTCTCAGGGTGTCCGTGCCGTCTCAGGGTGTCCGTGCCGTCTCAGGGTGTCCGTGCCGTCTCAGGGTGTCCGTGCCGTCTCAGGCCGTCCCTGCCGTCTCAGGCCGTCCGTGCCATCTCAGGGTGTCCGTGCCGTCTCAGGGTGTCCCTGCCGTCTCAGGGTGTCCCTGCCGTCTCAGGCCGTCCCTGCCGTCTCAGGCCGTCCCTGCCGTCTCAGGCCGTCCGTGCCATCTCAGGGTGTCCGTGCCGTCTCAGGGTGTCCGTGCCGTCTCAGGCCGTCCCTGCCGTCTCAGGCCGTCCGTGCCATCTCAGGGTGTCCGTGCCGTCTCAGGCCGTCCGTGCCGTCTCAGGCCGTCCATGCCGTCTCAGGGTGTCCGTCATTCTCCTGACCGTTTTCCAAACGCTCCGTGGACACAAGCGGAAACTGCCTTTTACTTGAAACCAAGCGGAGCAGCACGTCTGCCCTGGAAACGGTTTTCGCTCTCCTGCAACTGCGTGAGGAAGCAGAGGCCGCTCCTCCCTGAAGGCAGCGTCTCCGAGGCCCCTGGCGTCCGGCCTGGTTGTCGGAGCAGAGCGCCCGCTGCCATGGCTGATGCCCGTGGGCCCGCATCGAAGAACGAGATGGAAACGTGACGAGTGCGGCTCGTGTGGGAAACAGGACACTCGCCCTGCAGGCCATCGGCGTGGCCGGGAAATCGCATTGGAAAAGCCGGCGCTTCCCCAGGAGGTCACTCACGTGGAGCGAGGACCCTGAGAACGGCGAGAGAGAAGAGCCTCCACCCGCTGTCTGCGGTGTGCCTTGTAGAGCACGTCCCAGGCAGCAGCCCGGCCGGCGGGCCCCGGGGGTGAGCCTTGACCTCTGAACCAGGAGGTCACAGTTCGATGCCTGGTCAGGGCCCAGGCCCAGGTTGTGGGTTCCACCCCCAGTGGGGGCGTGCAGGAGGCAGCCGATCCACGATTCTCCCTCATCACTGATGTTTTCATCTCTCTCCCTCTCCCTTCCTCTCTGACATCAATAAAAATACATTAAAAAATGAAAGACCTAGCTAAATACACGGAGAAAAACATAGCATGTGTTGGGTTAGTCAGTTCTGCTCCATGAGCGCCTGAGAGCCTTCTAGAGCCGGACAGCTTCTCTGAGAGCAATGCTCTTATAGACCTCTCCTGCCTCCCTTTTTTCTGTCTGTCTTTCTTTGTGCGCGTTATTTTTTTTTTTTTTTTAACTATTTCCTCTTTGGCAATTAGCGTGTAGCTCTGTCGTTCCGGCTGTTTCGTGCTGCAACTCTAAAGCCCGTCGCCGGGGAGTTCAGCGTAATTGCCCATCACACGCACCGCATTATCCACCCCGGGAACCACGCTGCAGGACAGGCGGCGCGGGGCTCCGGGAGGCAGTCTGGTTCACACTAATGGACCTCACAGGAAGGAAATGCAATCTGAAAGAAGCGGATGCATATGTCCTATTGCCGAATATAATGTTTGATTTAATTATTAACCGTCAGTGATGGAGCGGCCCCTCCTGCCCAGGCCGCCTGTGAGAGCCGGCTCTCTAAGCAGGACCACCAGGGAGCCAAGGTCGGCCTTTCCGTCCATGACTTAACAAAAGAAGGCGGTGTCGCCCGAGCCGGTTTGGCTCAGTGGATAGAACATCGGCCTGCGGACTGAAGGGTCCCAAGGGCTCATGCCCGGGTTGTGGGCTCTATCCCCAGTCGGGGGCAGGCAGGAGGCAGCCAATCAATGATTCCCTCTCATCATTGATGTTGCTACCACTCCCCCCCTATCCCTTCCTCTTTGAAATTAATAAAAATAATAATAAATAAAAATTTAGAAAAAAGAAGACGGTGTTTCTTTCCACCCACAAATCAGTTTTCCACGTGACCTTTGCTTTAGGTGTCTGCTGGGCAACGAAAATTTCTGGCTCTCCGGCTGGCGTGCGTGGCTCAGGGGTTGAGTGTCGACTATGAACCAGGAGTCAATTCCAGGTTCAATTCCCCGTCAGGGCACAAGCCCAGGTTGTGGCTTCCATCCCCCGTGGGGAGCATGCAGGAGGCAGCCGGTCCATGATTCTCTCCCATCACTGATGTTTCTATCTTTCTCTCTCCCTATCCCTTCCTCTCAGAAGTCAATAAAAATATGTTTTTAAAAAAATTCTGGCTCTTTCTTTCTTCTTTTCCCCCCTTTGGACTAGTCTCACCATGAAAACTTCCTCTGATGGACGGCTTTGGGTTGAAGGGAGTCCCAGGCCGGGTCACCTTCCCAATCCCCTAGTGGAGGATCCGATTGTGTGTGGGTGACAGTAGACATCAGGGCGGAAGGCCCAGCCCGCTTTGCCGTGTCCTCTCTTTCCCGGGACGCGGGATTGGGCGCTCAGCGCCTGTCCATTTCTTTTCATTGGCATTTTGGGGCTCCCACGAAGGGCCCCCCCTTCCCCCCGTCCTCACTTTAACGACCATAGTTGTGTGTGAGAGGCGAGAGAGCACGGCCCAAAGAGCCATTCACCGGAGAGCAAACATATTCATGCTGCCTCTTAGCGCCCGTGTCTCTACGTTGGTACAAAATGACCTCCTACGTGGGCAGACACGGGCACCGGCCCAGGAGTTTGCAAGGGGGCTCAGTGGGCGCCGCGCCTTTGGGTCGGGCTGCTGGGGAAGAGCGGTGAGCACTATGGGTAAGCGGGACAATGCACTTGACACCTGTCCGGTGAGGGTGACACCTTTCCTAGGCAGATGCATAACGGGGGCCGGAGGGAGCAGCAGCGGGGAGATTTGGCGCTCATCCCAAAAGCTCTCTGTGGCCGACATAAGTGGCTCCGACCTCTTTCTCTCACCTTTCACGACGCATCTGTTCGGGCCGATCATGGGGCACCTCCTCAGCTCCGTGGGGGCCATTTTCCTTGACGATTTTGAGGGGAGTTGTTTATTTTTGTCACAAGGCCCCCGCACAGCAGTGGAGCTTCCTGAAAACACAGCACCGCGATTCCAATGTCTAATTGGTGGAGACGGATCTGGTAGGAAAAACTCGAGGGCCAGCCTGTACGTCTGTGCTCTCCGACGGGCCAGGGGTCCCCTTTGAGGGAGCCCGTCCTCCAGGGCGGCGGGAGTCCCCGCGTTCCTTGCGAAGGGCCGCGATCCAGCTCGGGGAGGGTCAGCACTGAACCGCGAGAGTCTAACGCTGCGGGCCTCCATCTAAGGAACTGAGAAGACCGCATTTGTCCGCACGAAAGCGGCGCCTGATGAGCTGAGCTCGCACAGGTTCACGAGCTCCGTCCGGGAAGCACCTCAGTCCCGAATGCCAGATGACGTGCCTCCAGCACCATGGTTCCCTCCCAGCCACAGGAGGGCCACACTCCCTGCTCCCCCCTCCCTCCCCCCCCCCACTCTGCGGGAGCCTGGGTTTGCTATTAGCCAGTGTCACCCCAGTATATTCCATGAAAAGGGGGGGGGGGTGATTTACATGTGCTCAGAAATGCAGCTTTGACAAAATGGCCAGGAGGCCTGGCCTGTGTGGCTCAGCTGGCTGGACGTCACTGGCTGACTGAAGGGTCGCTGGTTGGATTCTCCATCAGGGCCCAGGTCCGGGTTATGGACTTGATCCCCAGTGGGGGGCGTGCAGGAGGCAGCCGATCCATGATTCTCTATCATCATTGATGTTTCTGTCTCTCTCTCCCTCTCCCTTCCTCTCTGAAAGCAATAAAATATATTTTTAAAAATACATTCCGAAGAGGAGTCCCCAGGCAGCCGCACAGGTGTGAGCTGAGGGCTCACGGGGAAGACAGGCGTCTGGAAGGTGCACCCACCCGCCTGCACCTGGGACGGCCAGCCGGACGGGGCTCCGGGGCCTTCCCAGCGCAGGGCCTCCTCTCCCCTGAGGACTGTGGGCGCAGTTCGAACGGGGAAGGACCCCCATTGCCAGCCACTGGGGACCCACTGCTCAGCGTGCAGGCAAGGCAGCCGGATGCTGACGCCACCTGACAGGCTGGCCACGTTGAAGGCATCGGGTACCAGTTTGCAGGGTTCCTGCAAAGCATGGCGTCCCCTGACAGCAGGACCGGCTCGCGGGCAGGGCAGGCGGAGGTCAGGGGCCGTCGGAAGGCACGCGGAGAGATGGCGACGGTTATGCAGAAGTGTCCTCTCTGGGCTCCTGCCTTGAGTGCTGGTCACTTTTTACATTTTAATTCCTCCCTTCTCCCTCCTCAGGGACGCCTCTGCTTGTTCTCCTCCTCACCGGAGAACTGAAGTTTAGGGCATGGCTTTTCAGAATGCGAAGACACGGGAAGCCGGGTTCATTAGAGTATCCCTCAGAAAACCTCGCTGCCTTCACTTATCCTCTTGACAAAGATAAATGCAAATTCTTACAGGACTCCCAAACCCGAGTCGCGTTTTCTAGATATGTCCCCATAGGTGCCCGCCAGTCGCAGCGGCATAATAAAGAGGGAAGCGGCGGAACAGCGGATCGGAGATGTGCTGTGCAGTGTGTTCACGGCCCCGGAGTGTGCTCCGTTCTGAATTGTCATTCGGTCCACCCGCCCTGCCGTACAGCACATCGTGTGCCTCATGCATTCCTGTATTTAAATGCTTGCTTTTTATTGCACGTATTGGGGTGGCACTGGTCAACACGGACATATCGGTTTCAGGTGTGTGTGTCTATGTTACAAGATCTGTAGATTGCACCGTGTAGCCACCACCCAAAGTCAAAGCGTCTCCTAAATATTTAACATCATCCCTAGCCAGTTTGTCTCAGTGGGTAGAGCGTCGGCCTGCAGACTGAAGGGTCCCGGGTTCGATTCCAGTCAACGGCACATGTCCCGGTTGCAGGCTTGATCCCCAGTAGGGGGCGAGCAGGAGGCAGCCAAGTAATGATTCTCTCTCATCATTGATGTTCCTATCTCTCTCTCTCTCTCTCTCCCTTCCTCTCTGAAATCAATAAATAAATATATATATATATATATATATATATATATATGTATATATATTTTTTTTTTTAAAGAAATGACTGGGCTTACGCTGGGGGTGCAGGCGGATCCTCTGACAGAAGGCGCTGTGTGACCTTCTACCTGGACCACCCTCGCCTACCACTCCCAGATCGCTTTCTGGACAACCAGGCCTACGGGTGTGACGCAGGTAAATGTCTTTAGACAGGCGTGTGGCCGGAAGTCCTTTCCTACGTCAGGAAAGCGGGACAGTCACCTGTGTCGGTTGGCAGCCATGGAATTGACAGGTACCGAGAGAAGCGATTATCTGCCAGTCGAAGAGTATCGATCGGGGCTATTTTGCTGGTAACGCGCGCAGCTGACATGATTGAACTTAACAAAACACAGGTTTCCGCTTCTGCGCCAGGCTGAGGTTGCCGTGGTAAAGCCTTGCGGAGGCTCACGTGGGATTCCTGAGGCGTTGGGTCAATGAGCAAGTTGTGTAAACGGAGACACGACGCGTCTGTATGTGCCTCCTCCTTTTAGCCCCGTCTGCTCACGTGCATTAATTTGAGGAGAGAGGACGTGAAACCAGATCGTTTTCTGGGAAATTGCCAGTGCATTCGGGGCTGGCGACCTTAAACCCCCTTCCCCAGCCCGCCCCAGCCCGCCAGGCCGCCTCTCCACCAGCCCACGTACGTTTAAAACCGAGTCAAGTATAAGAAAAAGAGACAAACGATCAACATTCCAGAAACCCTGGAAGGCTCTGCGGGGCCAGGGGGTGCGTGTTGTTGGGGGCTCTCCCGGGAGGCGGGAAGGAGGCAGCCAGGCTCTCACAGCCCCGGGCCTGTTTGTGGGGCGCCGGCCGCCCCCGCCATCGCGGGGCCTGATCGAGCGAGTGACCTTTAGGAGGTGATTGTTTGTGATCGCTGGGCGTGCGCGCGAGTCGCGGGGAGGAATATTCCAATTTATTTCAAAGGTTACACGTCGACGGTGAATATGCAGAGCGGCCGCCTTCTCATCTCCTGGAAGTTTACACCAGGAGTCGGCCCGAGTCCCGCCATTGTTCCCGGCCGCCCGGCCTGTCTGGGTCTCTGCTCTGCGATTTGCTCCTTGTGGTTCCGGACACAGAACACGGAGCAGCCGGACGAGAAGGGGGCGCGGCGCTGTTTTCCTGGCTGTGGCTGAAAGGACGGAGAATCCCTCCGGTTGGAGGGCGAGAGCTGGGGAGTGGCCCGCATCCCGCCCCGAAGGAAGGACATCCGTTCCCAGGTCCGGTCCGGTCCACGGCGCAGCCCAGGAGGCACTGCCGTCCGTCCGCCACGGGCTGGTGCACGTTGAAATCACAACTCAGACCCGCCACCCCGCGCAGCGCGAGGACTCGGCTTCCGGAAGGCGGGAGAGGGTCAGTGAGCAATGGATATTTATCCCAATAGAGCTGATACGCTCCTCCCTCCTCCCGGGGGAAAACTGGGGTACCACTGAAGCACGTCTCTACTGGCCTGCGCTGGGGAGGCCACCCACCCAAACCGCGGGAAAGAGGACGGGGTCCCGCACGGCCTCTGCTTAGCCTCCGGACAGCCCGCATGGAGTCCAGGGCACTGCCCACTCGCTCCCTCGCTACTACTCGGACTGCTCGGAAGGTGGCTCTTGACCCTCTCCATTCCCCTGTGCTCTCGGAGAACAGCCCCCCGCGCCCGCCCCCATCTGACCTGGGAGAGGGACTTCCGGCCAACTGACCTCAAAGGCGTGTTTTCGGCTGATGTGGTCTGAGGGCTGCACCGTGGCCACCCGGGAACTCAGGAGGGGGGTGCTGCCCGGGACGCTCTCCTCCTCCTCATCTGTCAGGAAACAGAGGCAGGCGAGGTGCGTGCGTGTGCAGGGGAGGAGGTAGGAGCCCGTCAGCCTGTCCTGATAAACGGCAACACACAGTGGTTGCTCATCTACGGTAGGCACGCAGGGCCACCCACACCAGCACACAGGCCTGCTCTGCACACCACACCACCCAGAGGCACTGACCCAAGAGCATCCGCCCTGTTATCACCCCGCCGCCCGCCACGCCGGTTCCCGGCCCGGAACAGGCGTTTAGGGAGAGGCCGCTGGGCTGTGCTTCCTGCTGCCTGCAATGTGCCTGTCCGCGCAGCTCCATGCTTCCTTCCCCAAGGCTGCTCACCCGCAACCTAAAGGTTGCACAGGGCACAGCATAATCCGGGGCACTCTTCCGTCTCTTCCTTTCTTCTCGGGGGTCCGATCAGCCGTCCAAGAAACTCCAGGACAGGACGGGGTGGCCTGCAGCTCCCCTCCTTATTTCTTCTTTTAAAATACATTTTTATTGATTTCTGAGAGGAAGGGAGAGAGAGACAGAAACATCAGTGATGAGAGAGAATCGTGGACCGGCTGCCTCCTGCACGCCTCACACTGGGGATGGAGCCCGCAACCCAGGCCTGTGCCCTGACCGGGAATCCAGCCGTGACCTCCTGGTTCCTAGGTCAGCGCTCAACCCCTGAGCCACGCCGGTCAGGCCGCTCTCCTGTTTTTTTCTTCTCTACATTTGCAGCTTGCAGAAAGGTAATCCCTGCGAGATTTTCAGGTGAAGAAACACTTCTTTCCACCAGGAGACCAATCGGCACATTTTTTGCCTAATGTCGGCCGGGCCCTCGGCCCGTTGGTGCCGGGGTTCAGGCTCCTGCCATGGCGTTATCCCAGGAGCAGAGTCGCCCAAGCACAGGGCATGCGTGGTTTCCCTTATCCCCCGCCTGGAGGCCCCCGGGAGTCACAGACGCGAGGGACATGGCTCCCGGGAAGGCCTGCTGTCCCAGGAGAGATCAGGAGTGTCTCCTCCCTGGGGAATGGGGACTTGGGAACCAGGACCATCTGTGGTGACTACAAACACATTTCAAATGGACCCCCCGCCCGAGTCCACACCCGGCTCCCCTGCTCCGAGCCCCTTGTGATGAGAGGGTCTCAGTAGCTCCTGAAGCTTCTGAACCAGCCTCTGCCCTCCAGGCCACTCCTGCCTGCACCCAGGTGCTCTTTGCTGGGTCCCCAGGAAACTGACACCTGACTTCCCAGGACCTCAGAACCCGGCTTGCCGCTTTGTCTGGGCAAAGGGAATTTACCAGGGACTGCAAGGAAGCAAAGGGAATTTACCAGGGACCGCAAGGAAGCAAAGGAAGTTTACCAGGGACAGCAAGGAAGCAAAGGGAGTTTACCAGGGACCGCAAGGAAGCAAAGGGAGTTTACCAGGGACCGCAAGGAAGCAAAGGGAATTTACCAGGAACCACAAGGAAGCCGGCTCAGCTCTCGGAAGTAGAGCTAGAGGCAAACAAACCTGCACGACTTGCCAGGAGAACCCACCGCGTGGGAGGAAGGGCGGGGTCCCCTGCGCACCACTGCGCTCCGCCCAGGCCTGGCACCGACCCCCTGGCGGAGGGACCCACTCCGCCCCGCCCCGCCCCGCCCCGGCAGAGCTGCCCCTGAGAAGGCTCCCTGGTTCTGTGGTTGCAAAGCGAGGTGGGCGGTTCCCCTCGGCCCAGCGTGCGGTTCTGTTTTCTTCCTTCGCTCACCTACTCGGTAAACGTAATCCCAGCTCCTAGGGGAGGGCTCACGGTGAACCCAGGACTTTGGACCCCACGCTGGCCAGGGACAGGTGGCGCAGGCGGGGCTCAGTGGCTGAGCGACGACCTAGGAACCAGGAGGTCACGGTTGGATTCCCGGTCAGGGCACAGGCCCGGCCTGCAGGCTGGATCCCCAGGGTGGGGCGTGCAGGAGGCAGCCAATGGATGATGCTCTCTCTTCATTGGTTTTCTACCTCTCGCCCTCTCCCTTCCCCTCTGAAGTCAATAAACGTGTGTGTGTGTGTGTGTGTGTGTGTGTGTGTGTGTGTGTGTTTAAAAGACAGAATAACTCAGTGGCAGACACAGCCGTGGAGGCAGGGTGGGGGAGGGCGCAGGGGCGGGCGGCCGTGGGAGCTGTGACAGTCAGGCGCAATGGGGTGGAGGATGGGTGCAGGAGCCGTGGTTCCGCGCTCGCCTGGGTGAGGAGGGAGAAGGTGTGGAACTGAAGAATGTGGGGTGAGTCCTGAGAACAAGGAGGAAGAGCAGGTGCTTGGGGGCGGTGGTGGGGCGGAAGGGAGGGGGAGGCCGTGCCCGGAAGGACTGGGCGGGTGCTGCAGGTTCCAAGAATGAAGGGCCTTGGAACCCGCAGGGAAAGCGCGGCCCCTGCGAGGTCAGGCGGAGCGCGGGCCGACCCTGTGCTGGGCAGGTGAGCAGGTGAGCAGGTGAGCAGGTGACCTTGCAGCTCCGCAGAAGGAAGAGTGGGAGGCAGAGTAGCCCTGAGACCCACCTGCTGCAGGTGAGGCCGCTCATTTGGGCCCCGCCCACGACCTGCCACAGGGGGCGCTGTCCTCACCTCTGTCACAGCCCACAGTGACGCAGGCCAGTGTGGGGGAGACCGCGGGTGGAGGAGATGCGCCACGGCTGGAGAGATGCCCTGTCAGTTTCCACATCTGAGCAATGGGCCCACGACGCTGCCCTCCCCACCGCACACCGGGAGGACCGGCTGCCGTGTGGGCAGTGGTTGTTGCAGCCAGCTCCTCGGCCCACGGGCGGCCGGCTCCTCGGTCTACACGCATAGTCACCCTGCCCCCCTCCCGGCCCCTCTCTGCCCAGCCAGCCCGCAATCAGGGGCCTGCGCCCTGGGGTGCTCGGAGCACCGCCTGGGTCCCAGCGGAGCCCTAGACGGGAACTGACACGCTCCGCTTAGAGTTTGGGGACCTGTTCCTTGTCTCTCCCAGAGCGGTTCCTGAGCCGGAGCGAATGAATCACGGGTTATCTTTCCTGCCCTGCAGCCTGCTTCCAGCGGCCTTCTGACACCTCCGCAGCCACCGCTCATTAACCCCGCCAGCACCTGGGGCGGGGAGAGGGGGACCACCCACAGCCCCAGTTTGCAGGAGGGACCCCCAGCAGCAGGAGGTGTGGGGAGGGCCGGGAGCCCCCCTGTGGCCCAGTCCTGGAGGGGGGGGAGAGGAAGTCAGTACAGGCATTTCTGTGGCTTTCCTGCCACGTCCTTGCACTCCAGACGCCCCCAGGGGAATTCCGTGCACAACTGAGGTCTGCGCTCCGGGTGTCACGTCATCTCGTAAAATGCTCTTCTCGAGGTTAGTGACTTCAAACCCGTTGCTCAAGGAAACTCAGTGGGCCGCCCGCCGCATGGCTCAGGGGTTGACCCTAGGAACCAGGAGGTCACGGTTCCATTCCTGCTCAGGGCACAGGCCCGGGTTGCAGGCTCGATCCCCAGTAGGGGGCGTGCAGGAGGCGGCCGATCCAGGATTCTCTCTCATCACTGATGTTTCCATCTCTCTCTCCCTCTCTCTCTGAAATCAATATATATATATATCTTTTAATTTTTTTTTTTTTAAGAAGAAAACCAAGGTGACGCCTGTCGCTTCCCTCTGAGACGTGCCACGGGCCATGGAGCACCTCTGTGCCGCCCGCCCGGGCTTTGAGCCGCTCCCTTTCAGGCCTGGTTCCTCCTCCGAGATTGCCAGGTGAACAGCAGGAGTGGTTTCCGGCATCGATTCACGAAGGAGTTGGCAGGAAGGAAGGCTGGCATCCGGGGCAGCCTCCGTGATCCGCGTGGGGCTCCAAGAGTGCATTTTCCAGGGCGATTTCTGTGTGCGGAGGCTGCTGCCCGTCCCAGGTGCTCCCAGCGGGCCTGCTGGCTCTCCACACCCCGCACCCCCCTCCCCCCGGGGCATGGTGACTGTGTGCGTGCGGTTTCTGAGGCTGGAGTTCCCCAGGTAGGCGGTGCGGACCACGGGTCCTTTCCTGGCGTGGGTCCTGCGCTCAGGCCAGAATCCAGGGGGCAGAAAAGAGCGCTGAAATGACAGGATGGAGGAGGGGGACTTGGGGGAGAGAGAGGAAAGGATCGCTGACAGGCGCTACTCGGAAAACCATTATTCGTATAGTTATTGTCACTCGATTTAAGACGGCACAATGTGAAATTCATAATGAAGCCTGTTGTAACTGGGAAAAAATCCAGGTTTTGAAAGATCTTTCTATTGTAAAAATGTGATTGGTGGGATACAGATATGGTTCTCTTTTTTTTCTTTCCTGCATTTTAACCTTTGAGGGTAACTTTACTCTAATTATATGAAGTTGTAGTTAGCAGCCACATCCAATTAAAAATGCTAAGCCAGTTTCATCCTGAGAGACACTGACATGTCTAAATATATATATGTATGTGAGATAAATCGGTTATTGTCACAGCCGGCCTCTGTGTCGGGCTTATGCAACAGTGCCCTCTCATGGCTGCTGGGCAGGCCGGCTGGCGCGGGATTCCGTCCGGGGCCTGTTCAAAACCAACCACTATCACATGGAAACAGGCTCCCGAAGCTGAAGCAATTTAAGTAATTATTTGTAATCCGGGCCATCATTTCAAAATTCTTTATTTTTTTTTTTCCCCAGAAGAGTACAGGCGGTGAGAACTTTCCATGCCTGCCGAAAGAAACCTCATTTCAAGATAATGTTTCTTTTCTAAGCTAGCAAAGAAGAACAAAGGAAAATAACCAAGTGACAGTGAAAGGCAGGCGTTAGTATGGGCAGAGCGACCAGGAAGAGGAAGTGGAAGCAGGAAGGTCACTGAGCGCCTGCCCTCTTTCAACCTCCAGGAGGACTCGCTGCGTGGCCAGCAACCAGACGCGAAGGCAGGGCAGGGCCTCCGGTGTCTTATTCCCAAAGTCCCCGTCGCCTTCTGTGTCCATCTACACAGAAAACGTAGCTCTTTTGGAACAGAGATTTTCAAAAGCCCCATCATTTTTTTCCCCAAGAAGCACAAGATGTCATGCCTGCTGAGGACTCAATGTCAAATGTCTGTTTCCGCAAAGCCACTCACCGTTTACTTCTCACCACATACTCAACCCTGGGAGGCACGTGATGGACATGGCAGTACATCCTACAATTTTGCCAGTTCCCCGGATTTTTCCAGTGACAAAGGTGGAAAGCCTGCATTTGCCTAAAAAGGTACAAAAGCTAGGCTCTAGAGCATTTCATCAAACAAACACGTGGCCAGTAACCTGTGGAGCCCAGGGCAGCGCCTGTCACATGAAGCGGCTCCGGGCACCTCCAGGCCCAGACCTTGCCCGCGGGTTTTGAAACGACTCAAAGGTTGGCTGTTGTAAAGCTCTTTTGTTTCGGAGGGAGAAAAAAGAAAAGAAAAGAAAAAAAAAAAAAAAAACAGGCACATGAAGGCTGTTGATACGTATAAAGTTTCTGTTTTTCAAGTCTCTGGTCCTAGTTTCGTATTCCAGAGCCTCTAAATGAATTTTTTTTTTTTGGCCAGTGTGATGTCTCTAATGTCATTGGACCGTTTGGTTTGAAAAGGCGAAGGGATGCTGTCAAAACAGCATCCCTTCTCGCCGGGTGTCTCCTCTCGGCTGAAGATGCGGAGAGCACGGCTGCGGGAGACACCCCCCGTGACAGGGACGCGTGAACTGTGACCCCGGGCCGCCCTGATGAGTTCGACGGGAAGTTCTTGCCCGTCATTCAGAAAACACTGGGTGTCCCCGGAAGGGCACGCCCCCTGGCACCGCGGAGAGCTCCGTTTGAAAACGAAATGCCTTGTAATAAACCCCGCCTTTGTCGTTATTCCAAGTGTGTGCGCACGTGTTTTGAGGGCGCCCTCTACCTCATCTGCCAAGCGGAAGTCATGCAAAGATGTGGCGCCTTCGACCGTTTATGCGACGGTTTCTCTTCTCGGTGCCTAGAAAGGGCTCCGCTCTGCCCTAACACGGTGTGTGGCTTTGCCTTTACCTGTTACCGGTGTGGCACAAACAAACGAAGTAAAAACCCCATCTGCCTCCTGGACGTCACTTTTACTGGATATTAATTCAAAATTCGGGGGTTGGGGTGTTTCGAGACACAAGATTTGCACTGACTGGCTTGTAATTCACATGTAAAATCCACTCGTTCTCTGTAACATAAAACCCGTCTAAGGTCCAAGTGCCATATTTTAAAATCTATTGGCGAGGTGTGTCTATTTGAAACACTGAGCTTTAAATTACGATACTTGTCAATTAATGTAATAGAAATGTGCACGTTATCTGGGCCTTTAAGGGAGAAAGCAAACCTAGGGTTTTGATGTCACCCAAAGAAGATCGATTCTTCCTAATATGCGCAGTGTTTCATTTTGCAGGGTAAGTGAGTACTTTGCACTCATTCAAAATTACATTTGCAAGTCATGGAATTGAACTGGCAGCTGAGAGCCAAGGCCCCGGTGGGGTGTTTCCTGCTAACTCTCCTCCGCGGCGTCAATATTTATTGAGTACCTAGCGGAGACTCTCAGAGGGCACTGGGCTGGGACAGGAAATGGGACACGTGCTCCGTGACCTTCCCGAGCCTCGCAGTGCAGTGCAAGAGAGAACGCGTGCATCTAAGTGAGAAGTCAAATGGTGGGGCGAGCCCTGGCTGGTGTGGCTCAGTGGGTAGAGCGTCGGCCTGCGGGCTGTGCCAATCAAGGACACTCTCTCATCACTGATGCTTGTATCTCTCCTTCTCCCTGCCTCTCTGAAATCAGTGAAAATTTTTTTTTAACTGGCAGTGCAAGCTTTAAGGAACAGTTCAATTCGATAACAGGTATGTCGAAGAGATGTTCACGGGAACCATCCAGACACGGAGAGCGCCCCCTCCTGGGGAGGAGGGGCATTTGTGATACACCCTGGAGAGCAGGTTCCTGACACGGGTCTTCCAAGGGCAGAAGGGCAGAGAAGAGAAGACAAAGGGTGCCCGTGGCTCACACCCTTCCCCTGCTGCTCCCACGCGGGTTTTAGGAGCGGGTCAAGGCCAGCACTCTAGAGCCAGCCGTCACTGGAGGTGAACGGAGTTTACTTGCCTGACGTGAAAACGTGGACCCACTCTCAACTCTGCCCCCTGGGAAGGCCACTCGCAGGTAAGGAGCAGAGTCCGCTGCTTTGCATCAGGAGAAGCCAGCGCATCCCTGACACCGGGACAGGACACGGCCACTGGCGTCCAGGAACCTGAGGGACGGGACCGCGGCCAGTCATCGATTCAACATCAGATCGGGACCGGGCACACTTCTAAGTACAGCTGAGTGTTGTTGTCTTAATTTCCTTTTATTGATTTTTTTTTTTTAGAGAGAGGAAGGGAGAGGGAGAGAGAGAGAGAGACAGAGAGAGGGAAAGGGAATAGGAAAGAGAGGAAGGGATAGGAAGAGGGAGAGGGAGAGGAAAGCATCCTTCTTCGCACCCTTCTCCACACCCTTCTTCACACCCTTCTTCACACCCTTCTTCACATCCTTCTTCACACCCTTCTTCACACCCTTCTTCACATCCTTCTTCACACCCTTCTCCACACCCTTCTTCACATCCTTCTTCACATCCTTCTTCGCACCCTTCTCCACACCCTTCTCCACACCCTTCTTCACACCCTTCTCCACACCCTTCTTCACACCCTTCTTCACACCCTTCTCCACACCCTTCTTCACATCCTTCTTCACATCCTTCTTCACATCCTTCTCCACATCCTTCTTCACATCCTTCTTCACATCCTTCTTCACATCCTTCTCCACATCCTTCTCCACACCCTTCTTCACATCCTTCTTCACATCCTTCTCCACACCCTTCTTCACATCCTTCTTCACACCCTTCTTCACACCCTTCTCCACACCCTTCTTCACATCCTTCTTCACACCCTTCTCCACATCCTTCTTCACACCCTTCTCCACATCCTTCTTCATATCCTTCTTCGCACCCTTCTCCACACCCTTCTTCACACCCTTCTTCACACCCTTCTCCACACCCTTCTTCACACCCTTCTCCACACCCTTCTTCACACCCTTCTTCACATCCTTCTTCACACCCTTCTTCACACCCTTCTTCACACCCTTCTCCACACCCTTCTTCACACCCTTCTCCACACCCTTCTTCACACCCTTCTTCACATCCTTCTTCACACCCTTCTTCACACCCTTCTTCACACCCTTCTTCACATCCTTCTCCACATCCTTCTTCACACCCTTCTCCACATCCTTTTCCACATCCTTCTTCACACCCTTCTCCACACCCTTCTTCACATCCTTCTTCACATCCTTCTCCACACCCTTCTCCACATCCTTCTTCACACCCTTCTCCACACCCTTCTCCACATCCTTCTTCACACCCTTCTTCACATCCTTCTTCACATCCTTCTTCACACCCTTCTTCACATCCTTCTCCACACCTTTCTCCACACCCTTCTTCACACCCTTCTTCACACCCTTCTTCACATCCTTCTCCACACCCTTCTCCACACCCTTCTTCACACCCTTCTTCACATCCTTCTCCACACCCTTCTTCACACCCTTCTTCACACCCTTCTTCACACCCTTCTTCACATCCTTCTCCACATCCTTCTTCACACCCTTCTCCACATCCTTTTCCACATCCTTCTTCACACCCTTCTCCACACCCTTCTTCACATCCTTCTTCACATCCTTCTCCACACCCTTCTCCACATCCTTCTTCACACCCTTCTCCACACCCTTCTCCACATCCTTCTTCACACCCTTCTTCACATCCTTCTTCACATCCTTCTTCACACCCTTCTTCACATCCTTCTCCACACCTTTCTCCACACCCTTCTTCACACCCTTCTTCACACCCTTCTTCACATCCTTCTCCACACCCTTCTCCACACCCTTCTTCACACCCTTCTTCACATCCTTCTCCACACCCTTCTCCACACCCTTCTTCACACCCTTCTTCACATCCTTCTTCACATCCTTCTCCACACCCTTCTCCACACCCTTCTTCACACCCTTCTTCACATCCTTCTTCACATCCTTTTCCACATCCTTCTTCACATCCTTCTTCACACCCTTCTTCACATCCTTCTCCACATCCTTCTTCATATCCTTCTTCGCACCCTTCTCCACACCCTTCTTCACACCCTTCTTCACACCCTTCTCCACACCCTTCTTCACACCCTTCTCCACACCCTTCTTCACACCCTTCTTCACATCCTTCTTCACACCCTTCTTCACACCCTTCTTCACACCCTTCTTCACATCCTTCTCCACATCCTTCTTCACACCCTTCTCCACATCCTTTTCCACACCCTTCTTCACACCCTTCTCCACACCCTTCTTCACATCCTTCTTCACATCCTTCTCCACACCCTTCTCCACATCCTTCTTCACACCCTTCTCCACACCCTTCTCCACATCCTTCTTCACACCCTTCTTCACATCCTTCTTCACATCCTTCTTCACACCCTTCTTCACATCCTTCTCCACACCTTTCTCCACACCCTTCTTCACACCCTTCTTCACATCCTTCTTCACATCCTTCTCCACACCCTTCTCCACACCCTTCTTCACACCCTTCTTCACATCCTTCTCCACACCCTTCTCCACACCCTTCTTCACACCCTTCTTCACATCCTTCTTCACATCCTTCTCCACACCCTTCTCCACACCCTTCTTCACACCCTTCTTCACATCCTTCTTCACATCCTTTTCCACATCCTTCTTCACATCCTTCTTCACACCCTTCTTCACATCCTTCTCCACATCCTTCTCCACATCCTTCTTCACACCCTTCTTCACACCCTTCTTCACACCCTTCTCCACACCCTTCTCCACATCCTTCTTCACACCCTTCTTCACATCCTTCTTCACATCCTTCTTCACATCCTTCTTCACATCCTTCTTCACACCCTTCTTCACATCCTTCTCCACACCCTTCTTCACACCCTTCTTCACATCCTTCTCCACACCCTTCTCCACACCCTTCTTCACATCCTTCTTCACATCCTTCTTCACATCCTTCTTCACATCCTTCTTCACACCCTTCTTCACATCCTTCTCCGCACCCTTCTTCACACCCTTCTTCGCACCCTTCTTCACATCCTTCTTCACATCCTTCTCCACACCCTTCTTCACATCCTTCTTCACACCCTTCTTCACACCCTTCTCCACATCCTTCTTCACACCCTTCTTCACACCCTTCTCCGCACCCTTCTCCGCACCCTTCTTCGCACCCTTCTTCACACCCTTCTCCACATCCTTCTTCACACCCTTTTCCACATCCTTCTTCACACCCTTCTTCACACCCTTCTTCACATCCTTCTTCACATCCTTCTCCACACCCTTCTTCACATCCTTCTCCACACCCTTCTTCACACCCTTCTCCACATCCTTCTCCACACCCTTCTTCACATCCTTCTCCACACCCTTCTTCACACCCTTCTTCACATCCTTCTCCACACCCTTCTCCACACCCTTCTTCACACCCTTCTTCACACCCTTCTTCACACCCTTCTTCACACCCTTCTTCACATCCTTCTTCACATCCTTCTTCACATCCTTCTTCACACCCTTCTTCACATCCTTCTCCACACCCTTCTCCACACCCTTCTTCACACCCTTCTTCACACCCTTCTTCACACCCTTCTTCACACCCTTCTTCACATCCTTCTTCACACCCTTCTTCACACCCTTCTTCACACCCTTCTTCACACCCTTCTTCACACCCTTCTTCACATCCCTTCTCCACACCCTTCTCCACATCCTTCTTCGCATCCTTCTCCACATCCTTCTCTACATCCTTCTTCACACCCTTCTTCACATCCTTCTCCACACCCTTCTTCACACCCTTCTTCACATCCTTCTCCACACCCTTCTTCACACCCTTCTTCACACCCTTCTTCACATCCTTCTTCACATCCTTCTCCACATCCTTCTCCACACCCTTCTCCACACCCTTCTTCACACCCTTCTTCACATCCTTCTTCACATCCTTCTCCACATCCTTCTTCACACCCTTCTTCACACCCTTCTTCACATCCTTCTCCACACCCTTCTTCACACCCTTCTTCACACCCTTCTTCACACCCTTCTCCACACCCTTCTTCACATCCTTCTCCACACCCTTCTTCACACCCTTCTTCACACCCTTCTTCACACCCTTCTCCACATCCTTCTTCACATCCTTCTTCACATCCTTCTCCACACCCTTCTCCACACCCTTCTTCACACCCTTCTTCACATCCTTCTCCACACCCTTCTTCACACCCTTCTTCACACCCTTCTTCACATCCTTCTTCACATCCTTCTCCACACCCTTCTTCACACCCTTCTTCACACCCTTCTTCACATCCTTCTTCACATCCTTCTTCACATCCTTCTCCACACCCTTCTTCACACCCTTCTCCATACCCTTCTTCACATCCTTCTCCACACCCTTCTTCACACCCTTCTTCACACCCTTCTTCACATCCTTCTCTACATCCTTCTTCACATCCTTCTCCACACCCTTCTTCACACCCTTCTCCACACCCTTCTTCACACCCTTCTTCATATCCTTCTTCACATCCTTCTCCACACCCTTCTTCACATCCTTCTCCACACCCTTCTTCACACCCTTCTTCACACCCTTCTTCACATCCTTCTCTACATCCTTCTTCACACCCTTCTTCACACCCTTCTTCACACCCTTCTTCACACCCTTCTCCACACCCTTCTTCACACCCTTCTTCACATCCTTCTCTACATCCTTCTTCACATCCTTCTCCACACCCTTCTTCACACCCTTCTTCACACCCTTCTTCACATCCTTCTTCACACCCTTCTTCACATCCTTCTTCACACCCTTCTTCACACCCTTCTCCACACCCTTCTTCACATCCTTCTCTACATCCTTCTTCACACCCTTCTTCACATCCTTCTCTACATCCTTCTTCACATCCTTCTCCACACCCTTCTTCACACCCTTCTTCACATCCTTCTTCACATCCTTCTTCACACCCTTCTTCACACCCTTCTTCACACCCTTCTCCACACCCTTCTTCACACCCTTCTTCACATCCTTCTCTACATCCTTCTTCACATCCTTCTTCACATCCTTCTTCACACCCTTCTTCACACCCTTCTCCACACCCTTCTTCACATCCTTCTCTACATCCTTCTTCACACCCTTCTTCACATCCTTCTCTACATCCTTCTTCACATCCTTCTCCACACCCTTCTTCACACCCTTCTTCACATCCTTCTTCACATCCTTCTTCACACCCTTCTTCACACCCTTCTTCACACCCTTCTCCACACCCTTCTTCACACCCTTCTTCACATCCTTCTCTACATCCTTCTTCACATCCTTCTCCACACCCTTCTCCACACCCTTCTTCACATCCTTCTCCACACCCTTCTCCACACCCTTCTCCACACCCTTCTCCACACCCTTCTTCACACCCTTCTTCACATCCTTCTTCACACCCTTCTTCACATCCTTCTCCACACCCTTCTCCACATCCTTCTCCACATCCTTCTTCACATCCTTCACACCCTTCTCCACACCCTTCTTCACATCCTTCTTCACACCCTTCTTCACATCCTTCTTCACACCCTTCTTCACATCCTTCTTCACACCCTTCTTCACATCCTTCTTCACATCCTTCTTCACACCCTTCTTCACACCCTTCTTCACACCCTTCTTCACACCCTTCTTCACATCGCAGCTTTGTCACAGCCCTGGAATGGCCTGTTTTCCACTTAACCCAGGAGGAAGTGCGCCCGGGTCTCCCAGGGGTCCGAGGGAGCCCTCGGCAGCAGCCCTCTGTGCACACGGGGGACAGCACCCAGACCTGACGACAGGGCCTCTCCAGGGCGAAGGGAAGGCGGGAACCATCCATCTCCCTGGCCTCGCGTCTGTCTTCGCAGCCGCCACACCTTTCGGGCGAAGCTTTTCCAAATGTCAAGTCGGAGTGGCGCTCAGGAGGAAAGTTCCCACCGTGCGTGGGATCGCCATGGCAACCCTTACAGGCGGCATCAGCTGGGCTGCGGGCTCTCCCGGGAAGCTTGCTGTGTGCCCGGGTGCAGCTACGGCTGGACCCTCCGTGGGAGCATCCGTGTCCTCGGCCCCCGGAAGTTAAACATGGGGGAGAGGCTGTGAACGAGCGCAGGAACACATGGGATGGCTGCCCCACACCGGCTGGGAGCCCCACCCCCGCCCTGGTACCAAAGGCTGCAGGGCTGGTCCTTCAGGATGTACGTGTGTGTGTTGACCAGGTCCAGTGCCTCAGGCCCGAGCAGAGCAAAGGGCGGAACCCATCTCCTTCGTAATGTGGCAGCGAACGTCCTCACAGAGGCCTAGCACCCACGGGGGTGTGTCCGTATGTCGTGTGTATGTGGGTGTGTGTGTATGTATGTGTGTATGTATGTCTCTGTGTGCGGGTGTCCGTGTGTATGTATGTGTCTCTGTGTGGGTATGTATGTATCTCTGTGTGTGGTATGTATGTATGTGTCTGTGTAGGGTGTGTGTGTGTGTGTGTGTGTATGCATGTGTCTGTGTGTATGTATGTGTCTGTGTGTGGGGTGTGCATGTGTGTGTGTGTATGTGTGTGGCTGTGTGGGGGGGGTGGGTGTGGGTGTTTGGGTGGTGGTGGGGTGTGTGTATGTGTGTGGGTGTGGGTGTGGGGGTGTGTATGTATGTGTCTCTGTGTGTGGGTGTGTGTGGGGGGTGGGGGGGTTTGGGTGCGGGGGTGTGTATGTATGTGTGTGTGTGTGTGTGCGGGGGTGTGTATGTATGTGTCTCTGTGTGTGGGTGTGTGTGGGGGGTGGGGGGGTGTTTGGGTGTGTGTGTGGGTATGTGTGGGTATGTATTTGTCTGTGTGTGTGTCTGTGTGTGAGTGTGTGGGTGTGTGGGTGTGGGTGTGTTTAGGTGTGGGGGTGTGTATTATGTGTCTGTGCGTGTGTGTGTGTGTGTGTATGTGTCAGTGTGTGTGGGTGTGTATGTATGTGTCTGTGTGTGTGTCTGTGTGTGAGTGTGTGGGTGTGTGGGTGTGGGTGTGTTTAGGTGTGGGGGTGTGTATTATGTGTCTGTGCGTGTGTGTGTGTGTGTGTATGTGTCAGTGTGTGTGGGTGTGTATGTATGTGTCTGTGTGTGTGTCTGTGTGTGAGTGTGTGGGTGTGTGTGTGGGTATGTGTGTGGGTATGTGTGGGTGTGTATGTATGTGTCTGTGTGTGTGTCTGTGTGTGAGTGTGTGGGTGTGTGTGTGGGTATGTGTGGGTGTGTATGTATGTGTCTGTGTGTGAGTGTGTGGGTGTGTGGGTGTGGGTGTGTTTAGGTGTGGGGGTGTGTATTATGTGTCTGTGCATGTGTGTGTGTGTGTGTATGTGTCAGTGTGTGTGGGTGTGTATGTATGTGTCTGGGGGGGGGAGTGTATGTGTGTGGGTGTGGGTGTGTTCAATAGCTAGGAAATTGGCCTTTAGGTCTTTCCTAACCAAAACAGCATTGTATTTGGGGAAGGTGGTGTGTGCAGGAGGCAGCCCATCAGTGATTCTCTCTTCTCCTTGATGCTTCTCTCTCTCCCTTCCTCTCTGAAATCAATAAAAACGTATTTTTAAAAGATGAAGAAAACACTCACTTTCTTCAAAGTCACTCCTTGGTGACACTTACTCATCCGAGTCCAGCACTCACCCCAGGCTGGTCCTGTCGGTTTTCCTATCAAGAGCAAGGGCAACCCAAAGTCATCTCAGCAGCACCGCCAGCCGTCACCATCACCAAAAGAGGCCGTCCAGTCGCTCAAGAGGCGGGAAAACCCGCCCGGGCCAGGCGCCGCCTCCATCGCGTGACTCCTGGGAACTGCGTACAGAACACAACGCGTGATGGGGAGCTTAGCGCTCAGCCCGCGGCTGCAACAGGTGCCCCACGGGGAGGGCCGTGAGAAGGAGCTCCAAGGTCTGAAACGGATCCTAGTGGCTCCTGAGGCGGCAAGCCACGCACGCCTTCCGGATCATTCCTGCACAATGGCACTGTATATTCCTTCTTTTTTTTCTTTATTGTTGAAAGTTATACAGATGTTCCCCTTTCTTCCCCTTTGACCACCCCAGCCTCCCCCCCCACACCCACTCCCAGGCCTTCATCACATGATTGTCTGTGTCCATGAGTTACTCATCTACATATCTAAGTCCTTATTTTTGAAAGCTTCGGATTGGAGAGTTTTGCTTTGTGATAAATCCAGTCTTTTTTATTATTGTTGTTGTTTTAAAACAAGAACTCTCAGACAAGTAAATACTATACATTCAATGGCTTTTAAAAATATTCTTCCCAAGCTGCAAACCAGTCTTTGTTGGGAAGTCTACTTTTTTCATGGGACATGCCGAATGAAAAGCAGCACTTCGGGAGCATAGGGAATATGAATATTGAGGGGTGCTCTTTCAATGTGTCACCTACAGGAGTTAGCTCAAAAGTCAGGTATGTTCTTAGTACAAATAACTCGCATGTTCTTCATGCATCCCAGTAAGTCATGTGCGGTGTGAATGTAAGGTCACACGTGATCATTAGGCACAGCACACTTAACCCGTAAACAAATTAACACCAAAAGGGAGCCTTGCCAGTTTTCCTAGCAACGGGCTGTTACAAATCTATCCTCGTGATCAAGGACTATCAGCTTGAACTACAGATATGAATTCGAAGACCAATTAAACACTCTGTGCTCCTAGCATTGTCCCCTGGAATTTACAGAATCGGTGAGACAGACGATAACCCTGTATGTGCAACCTTCGGTCAGTTCACCTCGTTTTTAAATACAAAAGAGATTTCAAACTACTTTTAGTGCCTCAACATAATTAAAATCGATTATTTTCCAGAACCAATATCTACGGGATTCGTTTGACTTTGGAGTGAGGACTTTTATACAAGAAAGCAGAGCGATTTTATGAAACGTTCAGTGTTTCCTCTCTGGCCTTGAAACAGATATAGCCATGCACTGTCCCAGCCCACAGCCCTGCACCCTGAGGTGTTAACCCCCATGGAGGTTAATTCTCTTCTTTAACCCGCTTGCCCAACCCCTTCACGTCTGTGACTTCGCCCAGGTATTTGTCCCACTGCTACAAGCAGGGACGCGTGGAAATGAAACCAGGCATTCATTATTCTGTGCGTTTGCCTCATGCATAGCATCTTCAGTTGTGTGTTAGAAGGTAAAAATGCCATCACAGACTGTACCCCATGTGGTCTGACCTCGTGGTGATTAGATGTTATCAGGTTTTGGCATAACGATACCAACTAGCGCCCGGCCGGCGTAGCTCAGGGGTTAAGCATCAACCTATGAACCAGGAGGTCACAATTCGATTCCCGGTCAGGGCACCAGCCCGGGTTGCTCAATCCCCAGTGTGGGGCGTGCAGGAGGCGGCCAACTGATGATTCTCTCTCATCATTGAGGTCTCTCTCTCTCCCCCTCTCCCTTCCTCTCTGAAAAATATAAATATATATATATATATATATATATATATATATATTTTTTTTTTTTTTTTTTTAAGATAACTAGCAAGGACGGGCCACAGGAACTGGTGACTGACAGCTGGGAAAACGCCCCTGATCCTCAGGAAAAGCCAGCCTTATACACTGACCCTCGCCATCACTTTGAAAGCCAAGGTTCTACAATGAAAAGACCAGACATGCCATTGTGTTCAAATGGTGTATTGGGTTGTAATATTTTTGTCCACAATTTGTCACAAAATCGTTTCTTCTGCCCCTCCTCTTCCTCCTCCTCCCGTGTGGAGTTTGATGGGAATGCTGGCTTCTCCCTAAAATTACACTTTTGATCTTGATATTCTTGTACCGCGCCCTCGGGCCGGGCTGCTCTGAGCGCCATCTGTAGGTTCCGAGCAGAAACGCGCCGGCCCCGGACCTGTCAGGCGCGGCCCACGTTCAGTCTCAAAACGTGAAATGCTGTCTTTCCGCTTTCAGGGGAAAGAGAAATTCTCTGGCATGGAATCTGTGCTAGACTTTTCAAACAAAAAAAAGCGAGGGAGAGCTGGAATAGAGCAACGTGAGCGGGCCAGGGGCGGGAGGTACAATAGAAATCGGAATATACTAGAAACTGCATTTGTGGGAAAATGAGGAAAGAATTTGCAACTTTATTTTCACACTGACCCCTAATAATTTACGCCTAAGACAGGATGGACGTGTGTTTCCGAAGACGGCAGGCAAGGGGGAAACAAGGAAATCACAGGTTGTGTCCGATGGCGAGGAAGAACTCCATAGCGTCTCTGAAACAGTAAGGACCTAGGGAGCGGCTAAGAGAGCCCCTTATTGGCGTGACTATCGCAGGTCCATTCTCGGTGATGCTACCCCGCCACCACCCAGCCATTGCTTAGTGTCCCTAGCAACCATAACGCTCAGCGTTCGCCTTAACAGCGAAACATTTAAGACACTTACTTCTTGCCCTGGCCAGTGTGGCTCAGTGGACAGAGCATCAGCCCATGGACTGAAGGGTCCCGGGTTCGATTCCAGTCAAGGGCACGCACCTCGGTTGCGGGCTCGATCCCTGGCCCTGGTTGTAGCACGTGCAGGAGGCAGCCAATGGATGTGCCTCTCTCACGTCGGTGTTTCTCTCTGCGTCTCTCCCTCTTCTGCCCTCTCTCAAAACCAATGGACAAATCTCCTTGAGTGAGATTACCAACCACAAAGAGACATTGGCTGCTCTGAACCATGGCAGTAACTAATGAAGGAAGACCTCTCTTTTTTAAAAAATTTATTTATAGATGAAGGTGTCACATATTTGTCCTCATCCCCCCATTCCCATCCCAAACCCCTCCACACGCAGGCCCCCACCCCCCTGTTGTCCGTGACCTCTGGTTAGGCTTATATGCATGCGTACAAGTCCTTTGGTTGATCTCTCCCCCTGACCCCACCCTCCCTGCCTTCCCTCTGTGTGGAGATGTGAGGTCCCTGCCGTTAGGGGGGTTATCAGTAAGCCGCTCCCTTCATCCTTATCAGTAACTGTAGAGCCCTTGAGGGACGGAGTCTGGTGGGAAGGACTCTCTGAAAGAGCAAGACTTTCCCTCTCTTTTGCTATTTTGTAGAAACACATCCCCCAGAGAACCCCGGCGTTGGATACGCGTGCCAATCCCGAGCGCCATCCACAGTTACACTTCTCCGAGGGCCCGAGCCCCTGCAAGGTTGACCAGACGTGGCCTTGAGTCAGGGAATTAGGACGGCCTGAGTCAGGGTGAGAACCCGAGCTTGCGTTCACCGGGACACCAGGTCAAGGCTCATTCTCGGCAAAGCTCTTTGCAGAGAAGTCGTTCAGGGTTCACAGTACCGTCTCCTCTCAGTGCCCGGAGGTCGCCCGTCCGTCTCCCGGAAACGGACACGGTGCTGCCGACCTTGCTGCCAGGACCACCGAGTGTGCTCATTCAAGGAGAGGGACCCCCCTCTCTACTCACATCACACTCACGCCCAGCGTTTCCTTTGTATGATTAGGTGTCAACACGGAACCCTTCGCTTACTGTTACACAGCGCTGTGCGATGCGGGCGCGGAGGATTGTTGGGCTGGCGTGTGGTTCCCGCTGCAGAGCCTAGCGCCTATCAGCTGCTGGGCCTGCTGCTGCTCCTTCTTCTTTTTTCTTCTCCGTTTTCTTCTCCTTCTCCCTTATCACCTTCTTTTTATTCTTTTTATTCTACTTCTCCTCCTCCTCCTCCTCTTCCTCCTCTTCCTGCTCCTCCTCTTCCTCCTCCTCCTGCGCCTCCTCCTCCTTTTTCCTCTTCTTCTTCTTCTTTTTTCTTCTCCTTTTTCTTCTTCTCCTTCTCCCTTATCACCTTCTTTTTATTCTACTTCTCCTCTCCTGCTCCTGCTCTTCCTCCTCTTTCTGCTCCTCCTCCTCCTTTTTCCTCTTCTTCTTTGCTTCACCATCACCATCATCACAAGTCTTATTTATTGGATGTTATCTGGGCATGAACCCTACACATGCTGTTTAAAATCCCACAAACAAGTTCAAAAAGGCCCATCGCTGGTGTAACGTGGAGTCTAACGTCACATCCAGGCCTGTCTACTGCAAGATGGCAGCCCCCAAATAACAGTGCATAATGTCCCCGAGTCCTCTTTCGAAGCGGAACACACGGCCCATGTGTTGGGCACCCATTACGTCATGGCGGTGTCGGTGTCATTTCCTTCATGCGGATTTGAATGACCCTCCAATCTAGTCGCGCCGTCCATTTCCGCCCACACACTAACGGAAGTCACTCGCGTACTTGGCCATCTGTTCGATGTCCGTCTCACTCGTTGGTCCCGGGCAGGGGAGACCTCGACGGTCTGGCCGGCCGAGCGGAAGTCTGTGGCCCACGCAGGGACTTGAGGACGTGCTCGCTGACAACAACGAGAACAGGATGCTGGGTCTGATCAAACGCTCAGCTGTATGGCCGGTGGCATTGATGATCTACACCACAGTACCTCCTATGTGACAGGTCCTCACCATTTCCTGCGCGCGTTCGTCACGTACTCTCCCGCATCCCAAATCATCTTCTCGAACAGCAAACACCATACGTTCCGCGCCATTCAGAGCCTCCGCCACACTGACCAGGGTGGGTCACCAAATGAAACAGTGCTTATGACGACGATAATAGCGTGATAATGATATCCGGCGTTTACCGAGGATGGCCATTCCGGGCAGTGTGCTGAGTGCACTGTGTTCATCGCACTGTCTTCCTCACTGGGACAGCTGCATGCGGTAGATGGGATTCCTTTCCCTCTTTCAGGTGAGAAATGGGCAGCTCACAGGGGTGACTGCCCAGCCGTTAGGGGGCTGTGACAGGCGGTAGATCGAAGCAGTCTAATTTATTTCTCAGTTACCGTTTCAGTAAAAACAAATGCAGGCACTGATACGTATTTCCTTAGCTACAATTTCGCGATCAGGTTTTATTTTTAAGGGCGCTTTGAGTACTGTGAAGAAAGACCATATCAGAGGAGAGAGACTGAGGTCGCCCGGATTCATTAGGGATTCCGGCCCTGCAACCTCAGGTTCTTAGGAATTGAACATGGGCCTCTGCTCCCTAGTGCGTGGATGCCTTTTGACGAGCAATTAAAACACTGGGCTGGCCCCAGCTGGTGTTGCTCAGTGGTTAGAGTGTCAGCTGGCACACGGCAGGGTCTCAGGGTTGAGTCCCAGTCAAGGCACATACCTGGGTCGCAGGCCCGATCCCCAACCGCCGTCCGGACACGTGGGGAGAGGCAACCCAATAGCTGTGTCCCTCTTACATTGATGTTTCTCTCTCACTCTTCCCCCCTCCTCCCTCTCCCTCCCTCTCCCCTTCCACTCTTTCTAAAAAAATCAACGGGAAAAATATCCTCTGGTGAGGATTAACTATATATATATATATGTGTGTGTATATATATATATATATACACACACACACATATATATATATATATATATATATATATATATATATATATATGGCTAAAGGACTCTCAATTTCTCAGAAAATACAAGCGCTTTATAAATGTGGTAACATTACTATCTCCTGGTGGGTCCACCTAAAATAATTACTGCCAGGACATGTCCTTGATCATTTGTGCTTATGCTAGACTCAAAGAGACTTTAACCATTTTCACTGTATAAAAGAGGTATATCCGTTTTGTTTAAATAACCACAATAACATCAGGTTCTTTAAAGAAAACCCTTCTCGAAAATTCATTATTTAATTTTGTTAATTTAATTTAACTGACTGTGGAACAGAGCTTGAGAAATAATTAGATAAAGCTGAACAAAATGCCATTTTAGTCTTCTCTATTAAAAAAAAAAATCAGTTCTAAATCCAATAATGCCTCCGGCCTATTTGAATTCTCTGTCACATCAATAAATGTATAATCCATTAAACGCAGAAAACATATTTCCAGAGGAAACAGTCACATTTATTTACGTGGTGTGGCAGCATTCTGCATTGCCTGAGACATGGGGACAGAGGCAGATGACTTGGCATGTTCTAGAAGGGACCAAGAGATCGTCAGTTGACTACAAGTAAATAAACATTACAAAAATCAACATATTTCTCCCAGCCAGTGTGGCTCAGTGATAAAGCATTGACCTATGAACCAGGAGGTCACAGTTCAATTCCCGGTCGGGGCACATGCCCAGGTTGCGGGATTGATCCCCAGTGTGGGGCATACAGGAGGCAGCTGATCAATGATTCTCTTTCATCATTGTTTCTCTCTTTCTCTCCCTCTCCCTTCCTCTCTGAAATCAATAAAAGATATATTCTTAAGAAAAGTAACGGATTTCATCTTTTAGGGGTGGCCATCACCCTTCCGGAACCCCTGCGTTGGGCCACCGAGGGAGATGTTATCATTCTGCTGACAATGACACTCTTACCCAGGGTGGGAAGTCCCGGCTTTCGGGACCTCGGGGACTAGTTCATATATGGCTTCGATAACGCTACACCTCTAAGCTGCTCCCTCCAGGGCGAAGTCTGCCCTCCAGAGCTTCATTGGCCAGCACCCATGCTGACTCAGGGAATAAAATGCTCTCCGAGGGAACCGCTCACCATTCACTTTTCCCCAGGCATCAAGGTCCCACTTAGCACCTGGAAGGAGGTAGCTGACCACGTGGTCCCTCACAGGAGCCCTGGGAGAGGCAGCTCACGGGTCCCTGCAGCAACCGCCCCCCTTACAGTCAGGTGACTGGCCTCCCTCCCTCCCGGGCCCTGCCCGCCTGGGCCACGTTTCTCCTTGGGCGTCACATTCTCTCATTACGAGTTCATCCATACGCACTGTGCTTCTCCAGGGAGCTGGGCATCTTATAGATGTTAAGTAGCTCGCGGGCCTACACCTGTGCCACCGTCTGCTGCGCTCCGGTTACCTGAAGAATAGGGAGAGCAGTCTGCGTGTGGACAGCTGGTGGCATCTGTCTATGAGGAGGAGAGGAGTTCAGTGACCACAGAAAATGCTCATGGCACGTGTGTTTCTTGTTTTGTTGTCTCCTATGGAGTGGACTAAGTTGGTGAGCTCAAGACACGCATGGAACGCGGTCCTACAACCTGTTTGGAAAGGCTCATTAACAAATGCTGCTGGCTCACTACTGGTATCACATCTGAACTGTATGAAAGGGTGAGAACTGTCTTCTCCTAGATTTCTCCAGCCTAGTTATCCTACGTCTCCAGCCTAGTTATCCTGAGCCTCCAGCCTAGTTATCCCTGTGTCTCCAGCCTAGTTATCCCAAGTCTCCAGCCTAGTTATCCCTGTGTCTCCAGCCTAGTTATCCCTGAGTCTCCAGCCTAGTTATCCTAAGTCTCCAGCCTAGTTACCCCTGGTCTCCAGACTAGTTATTCCAAATCTCCAGCCTAGTTATCCTAAGTCTCTAGACTAGTTATTCCAAGTCTCCAGACTAGTTATCCCTGAGTCTCCAGACTAGTTATCCTAAGTCTCCAGACTAGTTATCCCTGAGTCTCCAGACTAGTTATCCTAAGTCTCCAGACTAGTTATCCCTGAGTCTCCAGACTAGTTATCCCTGAGTCTCCAGACTAGTTATCCCAAGTCTCCAGACTTAGGGAGTGGTCCTTTCTCGACTCCTCTGGTGGCCTTGCTGGAGTCCGTCTCCCCATGCAACCCACCCCGCCCATGGCACCCTGGACAACTCCTGGGTTCCTGGGGGCCGCATGCCCTTCAGGCGGCTGCTTTCTCCATGTCTCGCTTCCAGTCAGTGCACCATTTCCACTAGGTCTTACTTCTGAGTCTTCATGAAATGCTCTCCTGTGCTTGTGGCCCTCCTCACATAGTCCCACGCCTTCATCCCTCCTCTCCATTCCCTAAACTGTAGCCACCGAACGTTCTAGATTGTATCAGGATTCGCACACTCTGGGTTTCAATGCAGATGGCAGCACAGCAAAACCCGGGTGGCCTTGGAGATCCGTGTCAGCGACAACGCTCTGTCCGCTGGAAACTTCGTCCCTACCATGCGCCCCCCCTGCCTAGCCCGTGTGTGGTTTGTGGGCGCTAAATGTCTGCTGTGCTCGAAATGGTCTTCTGTCTCAGGTCTCTTCTCATCTCCTCGTTTTAGCCAACTTATCCCACCCACCGGGTCTCTGGGTATTTCTTAAAGAGAATAATTCACGTCTTATTTGGGTAAAGTCTCTCAGCTAAGACAGGCCCAAGACAATGTTAATTGTATAAGCTAATATATCCATGAAGGCAAAGGTCTTTCTCTCTGTCCTCTCCATACCCCAATCTAAGAAACTTCTGGAGCAAATATTTACATAATAGAGAAATCACGTCACTATGCTAGAGCCAAGGCCTAGAAGTGACTCTCACTGCGAAGGGAACATATAAAGATTCTCAGCATATTGGACATAACAGTCATCTATAAAAGGACTTTATAATAAGGTCATCGTTTGAATGATAAGAGCCTTATATAAATATAAAGTAATCCCATTTTAAATGAAGTCAGTCATTTTCCTGTGACAGATTGCAATTTTGTCAATTTTATGACTGTTTTATCTAGGCTCATGAAATGTCAAACCCATATTCCCCGAAAGACAAATAAAAATATTTGACAAAATTACAGAGAAACAGCTGGGAAAGGAATAAGGGGTGGGGGGGGGGGGGCGGGTAGGAGGGAGGTAGTGGAATGGCCACTGGGATGGAAATGTTCAAAAACGGTGGCCATCAGCGTCTTGCAGCCGGCAGCTCACTCGCTGGGCAGCTCGGGGGCAGGACCGGAAGCTCCCGTGACGCTGAGTTGTGGCCCGTGCCAGGTACACGTCACCAGGGTGGACAGCCCAAGGTCCACAGGGCAGACAGGACATCCCCTGGGCCTCCCCGGCCTCAGTTTCCCGCAGAAGGAAACAAAGTGCACTTCTGCAGCCCTGAGGGTCCAGGCTCCAGTCTCCCTGTCCCGCAGCAGGGGCCCCGAGACCTGCCCTGCCCACCAGGGTGTGGGCGCCCTGGAGGCACCAGAGGATGGGCGGCCTCAGCCCCTTTGACACCAGCCTTTCTGCCTGTCGGGTCGGTCTCTTCCAGGAACCCTGGGCCCTGGGAGGGCCGTCTCTGCAGGCGGGGCTGGGTGTGGGGAGGGCGTGGGTGGGGATGCCTGGCCTAGAAGCTGGGAGACCTCCAGTCTGCACAAATGAACTTGGCCCAGGAGGGGCCTAGTGGCTGAGAAGGCAGGGGAGGGGCGGGGGGACACGGGAGGGGAGGACAGGGGAGGGGACAGCAGGAGAGAGGAGGACAGGGGAGAGGAAGGCAGGGGAGGGGAGGACGGGGGGGAGGGAGAGACAGAAGCGGAGGAGGGGAGGTACTGCCTCCAGGAAGGGGCTGTTTCATACGTGCTGCCTGGGTTGGAGAAGGGAAGGGGTGTCTGGCAGGAATGGCTTCAAGGACTGGCCAGTGTGAGTGTGAGTGTGAGTGTGAGAGGGCACAGGTGTGGGTGAGTGTGAGCGAGTGGGCGTGTGCACACATGTGCATAGGCGGGGCGGGGCTGGGGTGTGGAGCCCATGGGGACCAGGAAGCTGACTTGAGTGCGAGCCTGGCCTTCCGGAGGGCCAGACCCCAGGGGAGGCTTTCATGGAGGTGCTGCTGCTCAGCCTGGGAGCCGGGGCCCCCGCCTCGCCCCACCCCGCCCCGCCCCTGCCTCTCCAGGCACCTCCTCTCCCCGCCCCTGCCTCTCCAGGCACCTCCTCTCCCTGCCCCTGCCTCTCCAGGCCCACAGTCCTCTTGGGGTACAGAGAGCCCCTCCTGTCTCAGCCACTCCTGGGCTGAAGGTGGGGGACAGCCCCAGGGCCCAGCACCGGAACCGACCTGCCCCAGCGGCTCCCAGAGCCTCCACGCCCTTCCCTGCCTGTGGCCGCGGTACCCACTTCCGTGATGGGAACACTGAGGCCCCGAGAGGGTAGCCAGGGGCCAGTGAGGCGCTGAGGGAAGCCCGCATTTCAGTCCCGGTTGCCGGGCAGGACCTCGCAAGGGCACTGGCCCGGGAGGAGCCTTCCAGGGCCTGGGCCACGGCAGGCGGGACGGAGCGAGGGTGTCTGCGTGTGTGCAGGGCGGGAGGCGGGTGGCGGGGAGCAGACCGGTCTCCTGGCTCAGTCCCAGCTGCCTCTGTGGGTCTCTCCCCCACCCGCCCCGACACACCCACTGGCCCCGGAGCCACGCACCCCACCCTGCCTCTGGGACCCCTGATGCCACCCAAGTGCCCCCACCCTCCCCGCAAGACCTTGCTTGTGGCCGTGGGTGTAGTCACGTGGACAGAGGAATGGCCATGAGGGGCGGTCACGTGACCGTGGTGTGGCTGTGGACGACAGGGGCCACAGGCTGACCTGACCACCTCGGGGAAGGCCGGCGTGGCGGTATGCACACTCAGAGCCCTAAAGTGACCACAAAGGGGGGGGGGGGGGTCTGACATTAGAAACCTTTCATTAAAACGTCTATGCTGGGTAGGCATGACCTCGGCCAGTGTCCTCCCTGACGAAGACCACGTCCGTCTTTCCTGAGCCCGCAGTCTTTCTGATCTGAGACAGCGGTTCTCAACCTGGGGGTCGCGACCCTTTCACAGGGGTCGCCTAAGACCATGGGAAAACACAGATATTTACATGATGAGTCATTAACAGTAGCAAAATGGCAGTTATGAAGTTGCAACGAAAATAATGTTATGGTTGGGGGTCCCCACCACAGGAGGAGCTGTAGTAAAGGGCCGCGGCGTTAGGAAGGGTGAGAACCGCTGGGCTAAGCTAACATCCCTGTGAAATGTCGGGGTAACTTGGAACTTCCCTTTCCCTGACCCCTCAGCCACAGCCAGTGCCCCGGGGCGCAGACAGGCCCCTCATTGTTACTGTTTGCTGTTAACTGCTGACTGTGAACGCCCCTGCACCCACCTGCTAAGGCAGCTGGTGTCCATCATGTCCCTTTCTATCCAATCCCAGGGGTCCCCCCTTTGCTGTCTCTGCCTCCCTAATCGCCACCAGTGGATTTCATGTGACCCGCTACGTCCCCTCCTTGGGTTGTAACGTACAAAACGAGGTGAAAAGCCGCCACTCTCAGGGGCATTTTCCCAGTTCGCTGAGCTGTGTCCCGGCCATTGTCAGCAGTGCGGCTCAAAGAAACTCACAAAAATTCTTTCCCCGTCTGAATGTCTTCAGGCGAGCAGGCCATGGGAACACGTGGTGTGGCCGCGCCAGCAGGAGGGAGTGGTCACGTGAACACGGAGAGGAGGCACATAAACAAGAGGGGGGGGTCACGTGAACTTGGAGGCGGGTCGTGTGAACAAGGTGTGGGGTCGCTGAGGATGGAGGGGGCTCACATGAGGACGGAGGCTGAGATGGGAGGGATTCAGCCAGGAGCCCCCAGAAGCTGAGGAGGCGGGAAGGACCCTCCCCTGGGACCCCCGAGGGAGCACAGCCCAGACGCCCTGATTTCAGGCTCTGGCCCCAGCTGCGGCGAGCACGTGCTCCTGGGGGTTTAGGCCGGACTGTCGTCATCCGAGCAGCAGCTCCGGGGTGACACCCCCCCCCCCCCCAGGCCTCTCACTGCGGGGCTCACAGGGAGACCCCTCCCGTGTCTGTGCCTCAGCCCGTCTCCGCTCCCCCGGGGGCTCCTGGGCAGTGAAGGTGCAGGAAGCGCAGGCCACCTGGCTCAGGGACTCCCTGCCCCCTGGCCGAGCCCCCAGCTGCAGGATGAGGCAGGGCCCTCCCCAGCCCCGCCCTCAGCTCCCGGGCCTTCCCCTCCTGAGTCCAGCCTGGGCCTCCGCTTCCTGGAGCACCTGGGTTGCCAGGAGCCCACAACTGGGTTGCTGTGCCCATATTCTAGATGCCAAGACTGAGGCTCCGAGAGGACAGCAGAGGTCCCTACCCCAGCCCACCTCCCCCTCCACTCAGCCCAGTGCCCCTGGTTGCTGTGGTGTCAGAGGAGGTGGAAGCCATCCCCAAAACACGCACCAGCTCGCCCCTCCTTCCCCATCCCTCTCTCCAGCTTTACGGCCTCCTTTTGTGCAGGTAGGCGGGGCCTCTTCCTGGCCAGGCAGCCGGGAGCAAAGGAGGTCAAGAACGCAGAGGGTCCAGGGAGTGGGTTCTGGGACCCCATCCTCACCCAGCAGATCTCCTGGGCCTGGGCTCCATCGCCCTCCCACAGCTCCCCGACCAGATGGGCTCTTTCCTGCCTCCCTGCCTTCGCTCATGCAGTTCCCTCCACCTGGAATGCCCTCCTCATCCTTCAGGGCCCAGCTCGGCTCTGGGTCCCCTGGAGAACTTCCCTGAGTCCCTCGGGGCTCCCCCTGCATCCTGCACCCACCCGGTCACAGCCGTTGTCTGGATGACCCTCTCACGGGGCGGTGAGGTCTTGGGGTGCAAGCTCTGCCTTTGTACCCCAGCGCCTGGCACAGACAGGTGCTCAGTAAAGCCGGAAGGGAAGGAAAGGAAAGGAAGGAAGGAGGGAGGGAGGGAAGGGAGCAAAGAAACGCCTCTCAGGATTGGAGAAGATCTGGACCATGAGCTCCTGGCACGGGGCTGGGCACGGAGCAAAGCCCACTCCTGCCACCGCCTCCACCTGAGCCTGGGCTCCAGCACCTTCTGCCTCCTCCCATCTGGAGCGGCTCAGGGTCCTCTCCACACCGCAGGCCTGTGTCTGCCGCCCATTAGGATGCGCCGTAAAGACACCAGGAGGCAGACGGCACTTGGCTTCCTAAGGAGCTGGTGTGTTAGGGGAAAGGCCTCCTGCAAGGGCCGGAGGGCTGACCTTGAGCAGGGGTTTCCGCTGAGAACTTTCTGCAAACAATGCCTTACCTGAGGCCAATACGGAAAACAGATGGAAGCTAAGCTGCTTGGCGAAGTGGGCGTGTTGAAGGCGCCTGGGAGATGGGACCAGCGTCCCCTGCCCCCTGTAGCTCTGGGTCCCGGGAGATGGGGGCTGGGTTGGTCCTGGCGGTGGGAGGGGCAGCCAGGAGGGAGGGGGAGCTCTGGGGAGAGTCCAGGGCTGACATTTGCTGACTGTACCGAGGGCTTCAGAGCTTCCTGTCCGTGCCCGTGTGGGTCAGTGTATTCACGCAGTGACAACACGTGCTTGGAAAAAGTCATGATGACTTCAGCCTTCAATGCTCTCTCAGTTTCTTTCTAATCTTGAACGGATGTTTTAGGGGAAGTATCTCTTGACTGGAGAAATATTTCTATGAATTCGGCAATTTCATCAACTTCTCTTTCTTTTGTGAAATTCTAGTAAAATTAAATTTAAAATTGTATCTGAAATACGATTGTTACGATTTTACAAAAGTACCTCTCCCCATCTGTTCCCTACCCAGGCTTCTCTTTGTGTGTTTGCACGTTAAGTTTGTGGAGGATGGGGCCACATGCTGACTGGACAGGCTCAGGGGAGGCCTGTGTGATGGTCTTGCAAACTCAAGAGACCTAAAGTCACCACAAAGGATGGTCTGAAATGAAACTTTAAATGCAGTTATGGTGGGTAGTCACCTCCTAGGCCTGCACCTTCACTGACAAGGTCAGCCTTTACCTTAACTGAGCCTATCTGTCTTTTTGCATCATGATAACACACCCTTGAAATGTCTGGGTAACTTGTAACTTCCCTTTTTCTGGAGCCCCTGGGGCACAACCAAACGTGCTGGGCCCAGGACAGAGGCCACAAATTCCTTCATTATCATGTTCATTGTTCCTGCACCCACCTAAGTATGTGTCCTCATTTTACTTTTTATCCAATCCCTGGGGTTCCTTCCCCACTCCCCTCCCCGCTTTGCTTTCTACTTCCCCCTCTCTAGTCTATCACCAATGGATTTCATGTAACCCACCTACGTCCCTTTGATTGCAATGCATAAATACAGATGTAACCCTCCAATCTCCAGAGCATTATCTCAATTCATTGAGGTTCTGCTTCCCGCCATATGTCGACAGTTTGGCTCAAATAAACTCACAGAAATTCTTTACAGGTTTCAATGGCTTTTTATGTTAACAAGTTGTCCAAAATGATGTTCACCGAATGTGATTGCTTATGCTGGCTGCTGGGATTGGGTTGTTTTTTCACTTCCATCTTTGGGATTTCAGCGGGTTGTTAAATTCTTTATAATGGACAGATGCCAGTTTTATTTTAGTGTGTTGTTTTTTTCTTAAAAAGAAATACAGGCATGTACTGGGGGGTAGGAGAGGCCGGGGGGAGGTCAATAGGGGGGAAAAAGGAGACATATGTACTACTATTTGTAATACTTCAAACAATAAAATAAAATAAAATCTTCTAAAAAAAAAAAAAGAGAAAGAAATACAGGCCCTGGCCAGCTTGGCTCAGTGGATAGAGCGTCAGCCTGCGGACTGAAGGGACCCAGGTTTGATTCCGGCTGAGGGCACATGCCTGGGTTGCGGGCTCGGTACCCGGTGGGGGGCGTGCAGGAAGCAGAGGGTTGATGATTCTCTCTCATCATTGATGTTTCTATCTCTCCTCCCTTCCTTTCTGAAATCAATAAAGAAATATATTTAAAAAAAAAAAGAAAGAAATACAGGAAGAAAACAGTACACTCTGGGGAAGGCCATGAAAGACAAAGAAATATAAGGAAATGCAAATCAACCTGTCTCCTTACGCAAATGCCGGCACCACTTCCAGACCCCCCAAGGCCACCGCCGCACCCTGGGCCTAGGGAGGCGTTCTTTTTCTTCCCACAGCTGCCGGTCTCCCGTTCTAGCTTGGTTTGGCCAGTCATCCACGCACAGCTTTATATTGCTTTCTGCGGAACGTTTGAAAAATTCCCTTCAAATCTGAAAACAACTGTTGTTTTCAGAAGAAAGGTTCCTGGGGGGTTAACGTCCTGGTTTGTCCCTCTGTCACCACGGCGAGCGATCCAGGGCGGCCTGCTCGCTCAGGTGTGCCCCGTGGCGGGGACCTGTCTGGCTGCTGTGTTTCCGAGGGCTGTGCTCACAGCTGTTTGCTCTGCCGCGATTCAGAACATCTCGGAGGGGAAGTGAAGCGTGTCTTTGGAAAGCACGCACTTGGTTGGAAAAAGTGGATGAAAGTGTTCTTTGGCCAAGATAGGCTGAATCCTGGTTTAGAAGTCCCATCGCAAAGATCTTACTTACCTTTCTGCTCTCTATTTTTTCATCTGAATGTAAAGATCTATTTCTCATAAGTGATTTTTTTTAAAAAGCATCCACTAGATTTCCAGGAAAAAGATGTTAGGTTCACGGAGCCCGGCCTTGGTGTCGCCAGAATCTCCAGTGAAACAGGGGTCACTGGGTTGTCTAAGCAGAGTGTGAGACGCCGAGGGGCAGGGTCCGTGGGTCAACCTGGCTCTGAGTGAGAAATGCATATCCGCACGCCCCTCTCCCCAACATGCCCATCTTCCTTCCACCCTTCTTCCCACCTTGCTCTCGGTGTTGCCTTATGTTTGGGTCTCCCCCTGAGTAAGGAGCCTGCTCACACGCGAGACCGAGCCTGCAGGCACCTTTGAAAATCAAACGTGTGATGCCCGGATGCAAAGCTTACATTCGTTCCGAAGCAAGCTGGTGCCTCAGGGAGTGGGATTCCAGTGATACCGAGCTTGCTTCAAAAATGTTACCGCCCTGGCCGGTGTTGCTCAGTGGATAGAGCGTCGGCCTGTGGACTGAAAGGTCCCGGGTTCGATTCCGGTCAAGGGCATGTGCCCAGGTTGTGGGCTCGGTCCCCACTAGGGGGTGTGCAGGAGGCAATCAATCAATGATTTTTCTATCTCTCCCTCTCCATCTATGAAATCAATAAAAATATGTATATTAAAAAACGTTACCAACATTTTTGCCTGAAAAAAAATCGTGTGTGTGTGTGTGTGTGTGTGTGTGTGTGTAAGCAGGTGTATTGGTAATAACTTTTATTCATTTAACAAGTAGAGTTTGAGTATTTGCTATATGTCAAACGGTAGCCTAGATCAGTGGTCGGCAAACTGCGGCTCGTGAGCCCATAGGGACCTCCTATTTGGTACAGAAAATGGCCTCACGCGGATTTTCGCTCAACATCCTCTCAAGGCCCCTCCTGCTTCCCAGGGCCTCCCTGCCCGCGCCTGGACCGCTGGCCCGTGCTTGCTCTTTCAGGCTTCGTCTCCCGTGGCCCCATTCCCGGGCCATCAGGACTCTGCTCTCGTGCCACTGACCGGCTCTTCCTCTGTCCTCTCCTACCATCTCAGCGGCCCCTGGCTTCCTCTGGTAACGCTGGGTGGTCTGGTGACATTCCCACCCCTGTCCTCCGTCTCGGCAGCCCAGCCGTGTCTCAGCGCTGCCAAAGCTCACGGACTGGCCCAGCAGGATGTTGGGTCAGAGTTTGTAGAAACAAACTGGTACTGGCCCCGATGATGACTTGTATTTAAAACTGCAGATAGTGTTGGGATCGTAAAATGCAGGCATAGCAAGCCTACAGGCAGGAATCCCAGAAAGTTGTTCTTGGTTAGCTGGTTGGCTGGTTAGCTGGTTGGCTGGTTAGCTGGTTGGCTGGTTACCTGGTTGGCTGGTTAGATGGTTGGCTGGTTAGCTGGTTGGCTGATTGGCCCATTAGCTGGTTGGCTGGTTACCTGGTTGGCTGGTTAGCTGGTTGGCTGTTTACCTGGTTGGCTGGTTACCTGGTTGGCTGGTTAGATGGTTGGCTGGTTAGCTGGTTGGCTGATTGGCCCGTTAGCTGGTTTGGCTGGTTACCTGGTTGGCTGGTTAGCTGGTTAGTTTGGTTGGCTGGTTATCTGGTTGGCTGGTTATCTGGTTGGCTGGTTACCTGGTTGGCTGGTTAGTTTGATTGGCTTGTTAGCTGGTTAGTTGGTTGGCTGGTTACCTGGTTGGCTTGTTAGCTGGTTGGCTGGTTAGTTGGTTGGCTGGTTACCTGGTTGGCTGGTTACCTGGTTGGCTGGTTACCTGGTTGGCTGGTTGAGAGCAGAGGCCTTCCCCAAACCCTCCCCCAGCATGGCACTTAGCAAGCTCGTTTTTTTCTTGCTTTTGAGTAACACGATACGATCACAATAAAGTCCACTGTGTCCAGGGCCAACGAGCCCCACACTACGCGCCCAGTGACGCCACTTTGGACGTTTTAGGAATCAACTGGTTCGTTGAAAGCAAATTCACTCGTTTCTAAAATAAAATATTTTAGAAAGAAGGAGTCCCCGCTGTCCTAAGTGACTTTGCTCTTTTCTCTGGGAAGAAGGGAAATAATAGACTCGTCTTAAACCAATCTTGGGAATTTTGTGACGTCTCAAGGACAGCAGCCCTTCAACATGGTGCCATCGCGCTGGGACCTTGAAAAAGCCACATGATGTCGCTCACTCTCGGCTCCTTCCCCTGGGAGGAGATAGACAGCGGGGCTTTAAAGAACCATTCCCCCGCTAAGTCTCACAGACGCCTGGCTTTTAAGTATGTCACAGAGGCATTCACGCTTTGTCAAATGTATTATTTAAGGCTTCATTGTTTTTTATGCAGCAGTAAGTTCAGCTTTTAAAGAATTAATCACTTGAACTGGTATTTATGACTTTTAAAAATCCTTACTATTGAATGACTTCAGTTTTGGAATGGATAGAAATCCGATTGCTAAGTGCCTTTGATGCCGTTTAAGAATTTAGGCTGAATTCTGATCCTGGGAGGGAAGTTCAGATACAAAGCACCAGTTACCGGCACTAGGAGGACATGGCACAGTGCCTCCGCGCATAAAAGGAGACCTGAATTTTTAAAATGCACGCCAAAGCTGAAAGTTGGAAACCTAATTAATTTGTAAAGTTGAAGACTATTTTTATAGATTTGTAAAATTGAAATTCTCTTCTTTATAAGACTCTCTTGAATGTTTATGATAACTTACATTTTAATATCTTATAAGATAATCTTTGGAAGTCACCTTAAACTTTTGTGAAAATTGTGTGTGTTGGTATATAAGAGAAAGAAATAAACAGATCTCAAGAATTCCACTCGATTACCCAAATCAGGTTCTGTGGTCACTTTTTGTTTATTTGTTTGATTTTTAGGGAGAGTGGAAGAGAGAGGGAGAGACAGAGAGAAACACTGATGTGAGAGAAATGCATCAACTGGTTGCCTCCTGCAAGAACCCCAACTAGGGCCCAGACAGGGAGGAGCCTGCAACCGAGATACGTGCCCTTGACCAGAATCGAACCCGAGACCCTTTGGTCCGCAGGCTGATGCTGTGTCCACTGAGCCAAGCCAGCTAGGCTGTGTTCACTTTTGACATCAACTTTTTTTATATCCCTATATCCAACCGAATAATCAAAGGTCCCTGTTCTATTCTCTCAGCGCCTTCCCAGCCTGTCTTTACATCAGTCTGCAGTGGCTCCTTTGGCTGCGCACTGAGGTGGCTCAATAAGTGATGGAGAACCTCCTAGCTGATCACCTGGCCTCCCGTGTCTCCTGCTCTAAGCTCTTCTTCACAGACCTCCGGAGTGAACGCCCACGAAAGAACAACACAAAAGCAACAACTCATTACTATGCTGCTCTCCTGCTCAGCGTCACACAGTAGGTCTCCAGCTTCAGAACCCAGTCCCAACTCTAGAGCTGCACCCAAGGCACCTGAGGACTCGCCTCCTCTGGGCCCTGCCTCCCAGCCCCTCCCCATCATCGCTGCAAGGAGCCTCCTCAAGGCTGCCTCTCAGCCCCACTGAGCTGCTCTGATTTCCACTGGAGGCGCATGCTCAGCGTTCCCTGGCTGCACTGCTCTTCCTTGGCCCTGCAGAGCCAGAGCAAGCTGCCCTTGAATTAATAAAGGATCGGGTAACTTTTTAAAAAATCAATGAATATTGGCTAGTAGCCCAGCTCTATGAGCAAGGCCATGGTGGTGGCAGGTGCCAAAAGGCACTTAAGAGCACCTTGTCCAGGGAGCCGGATAGGACTGAGAGAGGGCAGACACATCTCAAGCCCTCCTGGCCCAAGACCAGAGAGTTGTAGCAAATCCAGAAAAGAAGCCCCTCTTCTGGCACCTTCTACACCCTGGAGCTCAGACTATGGGGGACGGCCTAGCGGTTATGTGGCCAATGAAAGGTTCGGGGTTGGGCCGGGGTCACACAGAACGGACTCAGGGCTCAGTGTCCTCAAAATGACAATTTATTCCAGGCACCTGGGGGCAGGTGGTCTGACTCCAGAAAGAGCCGGCGGGGAATTGGGGAGGGAGGGAGCAGGCTTTTATGCTCAGGGAGAGCTGCAGTCGCGGCTCAGCTTGGCCCAGGTCTCAGGCCCGTGCCCCCCCCCCACCCCCCATGGTAGTTTTACGACCTTGCCCTTTGTCCTTCTGCTGGTGCCTGACGTCCTTTCTCGGGGGGGGGGGGGGGGGGGCTGGTCTTCACTGGAGGGGAGCATGTCTGTGCAAGGCTTCGGCTCACAGAGCCAGCTTTCCCTTTGACATCCGTTAGGTTCCCTGAGGCTCAGCTTGTGCTCTCCAGTTGCCGCTTCCAGCCAACAGTCTGAGTGACCGGGCCTCTGGCTGAAGGGGTCCCGCCCTCCTCCCTGGCAGGAGGCACCTTCTTGTTCGCAAAGGTGGACTGGAAAGGCTGAATTTCCCACAGCCCCGCCACCCGAGCTCCCCGGCAGGATCTGCACCAAGTGGAGAAAATGACCACGTGGGGGCAATGCCCACCCGAGAACGTGTGTCTGTGACGAGAACAAAGCTCAATTCTGGTTCGAAACCCCGGGGTTAAAATTCTGTGTCACCGCGGATCAATGGCTAACATCCCCTCGCCTCTCGGCTTCCCGGCACAGGAGGCCCAGGTCCCCTACGTCCCCCTTCCTGGAGAGAACGTCCAGGCTCTGGGCGATGGCAGCGTTCCCGGGCGGGCCCGCGGGAGAGCAGTGCTGACTTGGGAACAAGAAGCGGCTCCTTGGACAGAGGAGCGGATGTCGGAGGAAGCGATGGCCTCCATTAGAGAAAAGTGCACCCATTAAAAAATCAATACTTCCAGCTCAGGGGGCGGGGAGGGAGGGGGGGTGCGGGGGGAGGCACCGCAAATGCGTCTGGATCCAGACGGAAAGCTAACCAAGGCCTTAGTGACATTCCGCCTGGTACACATGGTAGGCCTGAGAATTTCCAGCGGACCCTCAGCCTCGGAGAGATGTGAAAACACGGACCGGAAACAACCCTCTCCGTATCGATTGACAAAGGATTGATGGGACCCCACTGTCGTAAACATGGTAACTATGGAAACGAGAACCGCCCGGGCCAGAGAAGGGAGGCTAGTTGTTCACTACTGTACCTTATAAACGGAAGACCGACTGAGGGAACACAGGACCTTCGCCCCCACTCATGCCCGTTGAGTGAGTGTTTCACTGATTCGGGGTGCTCTTTAAAATCTTGCCTTTTTTTATTTATTTTGTTTTTGAGGGTCCTATGGCCGTTACAGGTGCATCTGCCATCTCAGTGGCATCACTGATAATTCAGCTCCAAGTCAACGCCAGTTCCCCGTTCCCCACCGGGCGCCAGCGTTTCTCCAGAAAGCCGGGCCGAGTACCATCCAAACAGCGGGCTTGACTTGGGAGCCCAGCTGGGCTGGGCTGACGGTGTGGTCCCCTAAGACACGGCGACTCCCATTCTCTCAGGCTCCGCCAGGACGTCCCGCCGGTGGGACCGGGCAACCGTCCACGCACACAGCATGGTGGGACCAGTTACATGCGCTGGTTTCCTCCCTCCCCCAGCCCACGTACCTCAGCGGGCCTGTCCTTCCCAGTAACCCCAGGGGCACCCTCCCCTGGACCCTCCCACCTCCCCCCCCCCTCGTGCAGAGCCGCAGGAGATAAACCAAGTGGGTGCAACTGCGCTGTGTGTTTCGGAGGTGGAGTCGCAGAGGCGAAGTCCTGTGGGGACAGGGCAGGGGGTGCCCCCCAGGGGGCAGGATCCGACTGGACACCTGCCTGGTTTATCTGTTCACCAGACGTGGAAGGGAGTATTAGCAACACGAATGATGCCGCTTGCATACACGTTGAAAAAGACGGAAAGCAACCCGGATGTTTTTTGTTTGTTTGTTTGTTTTAAAATATATTTTTATCACCCTGGCTGGTTTGGCGCAGTGGATAGAGCGTGGGCCTGTGGACTGAAGAGTCCCAGGTTTGATTCTGCTCAAGGCTACATGCCCGGGTTGTGGGCTCAATCCCCACTAGGGGGCGTGCAGGGGGCAGCAGATCCATGATTCTCTCTCATCACTGATGTTTCTATCTCTCCCTTCCTCTCTGAGATCAATAAAAATACATTTTTCTTTTAAAATATATTCTTATTGATCTCAGAGAGGAAGGGAGAGGGAGAGGAACATCCATGAGAGAGAATCATGGACCAGCTGCCCCCTGCTGGGGATGGAGCCTGCCACCCGGGCATGTGCCCTGACTGGGAATTGAACCGTGACCTCCTGGTTCCTAAGTGGATGCTCAACCCCTGAGCCGCACGGCTGGGCTCGGACGTGCTGCTTATGGGAAACAATGGGAGTGGCTCCGGAGCGAAGGGAAGCCCTGGGGAGGTGTGGCGGCTGCAGCCAGATGCCAAAAAGCTGTGGGGTCTGAGCAGGCACCTGCTACTCTGCAGTAACCCGGCCTTCGGGCTTCCCATTCTCTTCTTCCTTTTCCACGCCCCTCTCTCAATGCCCGCAGGCATCTCACCAAATGTCTAGCCTTCCGTTTTTTTCTCTTGAAGGCGAGTCTCTTTCTAACCACCCGGTACCTAATAGCTCGAAGCCGCACGTCAGTTTGATTCCTGATTTGGGTCCGTTTTATAAGCCACCTTGTATTTCTCCTTGACTTTGCTTATCTTTCCGTGAGCTCCTCTCTCTAAATCACTCTCCCTGGGATTGCTTTCCCGTGAACAGAGCCCTGGGCCATTCTGTTGATAGAAGGGGCGGCATTTTGAAGGCAGCAAATGGCAGTTCGCTATCGATTGTTGAGACCCTGGGACTTGACCACCGTATATCCCGCTAATCCCGGGCTTCTGGGCCGTGATGGATTCCCAGCGCGTTAATGCTGCGGTTTCAATGCTTCCAAGAGTGTAGCCCCGACCGACACGCGGCAAGGAATCACAGAGGGCGGGCGCCCAGATGGGGCCTCAGAGGTCACCCCTGTGGGAGCCCCCGTATCCAGGATACAGGGGGTGTAATGAGTCACTCCCGTCTGCTACAGAGCCCTCGCTCACGCCCCTAGAATGTGCGGGGTTCATTGCCGACCTCCAAATGCCAGCACTTTGCCCTTCTGCTCCTCGTCTCTAAAGTCCATATGGATCAGCACTCCCTTTAGATCTGCCCGAAACACGTCCCCAGGCGTCAGTGTTATCTTGGTAAGAATTCTGAGAATGTGTTCTCTCTGTTTCCTTCAACACAGGCATCTTTTAAGGTTATTTTCTGCAAACTTCACTTAATCAATGATCTCATGCATTTTACTTGTTTTTTTAAAGAGTGCTTTTACCCCCTGATACCCATGTTTTAACCCCCCCGCCCACACACACACACACACACACACACACACATACACACATACACCTAGAGAGCTCTTGTCCTTTACACTGGCAGGAGTCCTGATGCTGATTCACACAGTAGGGTCCCCCCTCAGGGGGATGGAGAAGAGAGGGCCGCTCCCTGCTCCTCCTGGGGACACCCAGGTAGTAAAGGACATGCTGCCAGCTCTTTAGGGGCCCAGTAAACCATGGTCCATGTTATCCTAACTCTCACTTCTTCCGGTCTGTTTTCCAGCCTTCTGCTGAGGTCGTTTGCTTTCGACAGTACTAAGCAATCATTTCACTGGCATCTAGTGATCGTGTGTGTGTGTGTGTGTGTGTGTGTGTGTGTGAGAGAGAGAGAGAGAGAGAGAGAGAGGGCGGGGGGATCACATATAAACGATTTATAGGGGCAGGGGAAAGGGGGCCCTAAGATAAGGTGACAGGAGGAGGTTTGACTGTGGGTGGTGGATCTTGTCACATAGACACCCACGCCTGAAACCTATAGGATCGTGTCCACCAATGTCACCCCGATCCCTTTAACAAAGATAAAAAAGTAAAGGAGTAATTTCTATACAGCACATAGACTTGCATATGCCAACTCGGGTCATTCATAGTTGATCATTTTTATGACCACATATAGCTATGGTCTCTATAATTTTATATTCAAATCGCTACATTGTGTCACACTGCATGGGTGCGCCATTTTGTATCTTACTGCGTTGTTGCAAAACATGTGTACGAGAGTCACAGGCACGCCGGCGTCTCTTGGTTCAGACTCCTGGCGTGGGAACAAAGTGGATATGGGCACACAGACGAGTACGTGGCAGCTTCTGAAGCAACAAGCATGGGGCTGATTGTATTCCACGAGACGACACTGAAGCCTAGGAGACCGCAGCTGCGCCCCTGGGCAGGTCGGGGTGTCCGTCCTTTGGGGAGGTGGGGGTGAGCGTGCCAGGCGCTGGAGGGAGGGGGAAGGACACGTAGAGGACCCTCTTATTAACGTTGCGCGGCCAAAGGAGTCGGCTGCAGCAGGACTGATGCCAAGGAGCTCTACCCTCCTGGGTTTCGAAAGGAGGACTAGTAACACGAAGAAATTGGACAGGGGAGGGGGCACTTTTGCGGCAGGAAGAGCAGGGACAGCTGCGGGCTGATGCTGGTGGCAGCACCGGGCGGGCGCCAGGGGCAGCGGTGCGGTGGCAGCAGGTGGAGGTGGCAGCGCGAGGAGGGGCGGGCGGCCTGGCGTCAGCCGAGGTGACAGCGGTGCTTGCCGTCCGCTCTCCCAGGGTTCGCCCTGTCGGCTGGGTTTGTGCCGCCCACGTGTCTTCAGAGCCGGGCTCCGTGCTTTCTGGCAGCGCCGTGCGTCCCGTGTGGTGTCCTCACGCGTTCCCCGGTTCAGGCCAGAAGCCCTGGAATCTCCCTCCCGCGCCAGAGGAAGCTCAGCGAGGAACAAACCTCTCTCCCCAGCTGTGCTGGCTCCTCCCAGACCTCAGCGGGGAGGCTCCCGGGCCGCATGGGACAGCGTGTGTATTACTCGACCCTGTGATCCCTACCCGTGACACGTTATCGTTTACCAAAGAATGCAAGGCGTCCACACGAAACAAACACAATCTTCAAAATGGAATGAAATTGTCCGGCCGGTGTGGCTCAGTGGTTGAGCATCAAACCGTGAACCAGGAGGTCAGGGTTCGAATCCTGGTCAGGGCACGTGCCTGGGTTGCGGGCTCAGTCCCCAGTGCGGGGCGGGGGTGGGTGGCGTGCAGGAGGCAGCCCATCAGTGATTCTCCCTCATCATTGATGTTTGTATTTCTCTTTCCTTTCCTCTCTGAAATCAATAAAATACATTTTTAAAAAAAAAGATGGAATAAAATTAAATGCTACCTGGGGATGAGAATGTGTCCCTTGTATGTAAAGTTTTCCTGGAAGGGATGGGACTGTCGTTCATTCCTCAAGGGCGGGGGCCGGGGGGTGGCATTTGGGGACCAGGGACGGCAGAGCACAGGAAGGAGACTGGCGTCGCGGGCACGGGGCCATCCTGCCTGCAGAAGGTGGGCAGGCACTGACCAGTGAGCAGCGCATTTGAGTACTTCGGAGGGAGAGTATTCCTAAGGCCTGTCCTCCAATCAGAAATAGGGACACTCTCTATTTCCCCAAGTTACCTTATATCTTTTAATTTCTTTATTTTTTTAAATTCATTTTTATTGATTTCAGAGAGGAAGGGAGAGGGAGAGAGAGAGAAAAACATCAATGATGAGAGAGAATCAGGGATCGGCTGCCTCCTGCACGCCCCACACTGGGGATGGACCCCACAACCTGGGCCTGTGCCCGGACCGGGCATCGAGCCCTGACCTCCTGGTTCATAGGTTGAAGCTCAGCCCCTGAGCCACGCCGGCCGGCACACTTCTTTGGAGCTGAAACGTCCACCCTTGGGCTGGATGCCGTGCCAGGGAAGGTTTGGTCTGAGCAGCGCCGCCCTCGCGCCACTTGAACGCCTGACATTCTTTCCAGGGAATTGGGGAGCAAGAGGCTGGGCCTGAGGGAGTCACCCGCAGAAGCCCAGGAGCTCCAGTTCACGTGCGCTTCCCCCGTGCCCTCCGGAGTGGGAGGCTTTTCTGGAAAAGGAGGGTTGGGAGCACTGAGCACAGCTTGGCCCGGAGAGCGCCCAGCTCGGCTCTCGCACAGCATGGCCTTCGGGGAGGCTCGCGGAAGCCGCGTTACTGTTTAAAGTTGAAAGTCGCTTCTCACTCCCAGGTCCCTGTCTCCACAGCGCAAGGACACAGGAATCCGGTCACTGGGTCAAAAACCCATCCTAACCCGGAGAGAGAGCAGAGCGTGGCACGTCTTTCTCTTCTATTTGCCTTCGCTTTGTAAGCGTCTACGCCCACCGCCCAGCAGCAAGGCCGGGAGCCATGCAAGTCCAGGAAACAGGGTCGGCTTCTCCCTGGCAGGCGCGCCGCCCGCTGAGTCCACCGGAGGCCGCGCTGGGACCCCCCGCGCGCGCGGAAACGTGGCCGGGCGGCCGGAGCCAGGGCGCGGCGGGGACGGTGCCAGGGCCTCCCGCGCCCGCCCTCGGGGATCTTCAGGGATCAGCGTCCCTCCCGCCCCCGCCGGGCCCCGGGCCCCGGGCCAGGGAGGCCGACCGGGCAGTTCCGCGTCTGCGCGCGGCCGGGGCTGGAGGCCGGGAGGCCGGGCCGTGCGGGAGCCAATGGGCGCGCGCGGAGGCGGCGGCGGCGGCGGGGCGGGCGCGCACTCCCGGGATGGAGGGCGAGCTCCCTGCGGCTCCGCGCGGCTCCTCGGGCCTCGCGGCGGGGGACGCCGACGGGGACAGCCCCTGCGCCCTGCTGCCGGCCGAGGCGCTGGCCCTGGACGGGGACGAGGACGACCTGGAGGTGTTCAGCAAGGTGAGCGCGCGCCCCGGGCCGGCCCCGCGCCCCGCGGTGCAGGCGGGCGGGTCCCCGCCGCTGCCTCCGCTCCCTCCGCCGCCTGCCCTTTGACCGCCCGCGGGGCAGGGCCGGAGCTCCGAGGAGTTTGCAAAGTTGTGATTTCCCCGCTTTGATCTCCTTCCTTCTTCCCCGGCGCGGACTTCTGGGGACGGTGGCCAAACCCCGAGGCGGTGGCGCCAAGCTCCCCGCCCCTCGCAGATTGGTTTCGGCCGCAGCCAGACTGGCACTCTGGGAGGGAGATGGAGTCTAGAGAAGTTACTTTTGATTTCCTGTCGCCGGTTGCGGATTTGGGGCTTGGGGGCACCCGAGGTGCGTCTCAAGTCCCCCGGGAAAGGTGCCAGGGAGCCCCCTCTTCGCGGGGGGGTGGGGGCGGTTCCTGGGTCTAACAGGAAGCTCCCCTGGGAGCCTAGGATCCCAGACACCCAGCTGCGATCCCCATCCCCACCCCCCCACAGACACCATTTCTATCTAGGCCTGGGCACATCTGGGACCCCAGGCCCTCTAAAGTGTGGTGTAGGTGGAGAGAACCCGACTGGGTTCGTGGTGGACCGGTGTGTGTGTGGACTGTGGATACAATTGCTATTTGTAAAGAAAAGTGCCTTTCTTGGCGGGAGGTGGGGGGGGTGAGGGGGCAGGGAGGGGCGTGGAATGTCACCCCAGTTTCTCACGTTGCCGCCCGCCCGGGGCAGAAGAGAGGACACTGTTTTCATGGCCTCCACGCCTGGGAAGCAGGTAGATGTTTCCTGGAGGCGTCAGGTAAAGCAGCGCATGTAATCATGGCTTTATTGTGGGGAGCCACCGAAGTGAGAAAGTGACCAGTTAAACTCGGACCCCGAAGAGGAAAACGGATGCAAGGGGGAATACATAACAGGCAGGCAGGTGCAGGCCCCATGGCCAGCCGGCTTCAGCTGTGCGCTCTTGCTGAAGGCACTGCCTTTCCCGCCTGTTCCCCTGGGAACGGGGGTTGCATTTCGGTTCCCTCCGCAGCACAAAGTGAACCTGCCTTGCCCGTCCCCCACGGCCTTTCTGTCCAGCGAGGCACAGTCGGCTGGCCTTGGAGGGCACGTTAGTTAGGACTCTCCCCAGGGCTCTGCACGGGGACACGGCCGGCCTGGGAGGGGCCGAGTGGTGGGAGTGGCACCTCCGTCTCCCTCGGGATCCTCTTAAACGTGTCACATGACTGTGTGTCCCAGATTCTGGGCGCCCCAGCTGTCCGCAGGGAAACCGGATGTCATGAGCCCCTGTTGGCAGAGGCGGACCTAAGGCGAAGCTGATGGAGTTGGAGCTTCAGGTGTGGGCGACGGGGACCGTCACCGGGGCTGTGGGTGGGAGAGGCGGGAAGGGAAGGGACTGGCAGGGTGCAGCCCGCGGCCGTTCTGTGGGTCATGCGTGTATTGCGTGTCTCGGGGTGACATTGGTTCACGAAACCATCCGGGGTTCAAGTGACATCTGACCTTTGGCCACAGCATGGAGGGTCCTGGAGAGCCTGATGCCGGGCCAAGTTCGCCAGAGAAAGACAAGCTCTGTGGAGTCTAGCGGACAAACGAAACTGAGGGACGAAGCAGAAACAGGCCCTGGGTGCAGAGAAGGGACTGGCAGCGGCAGGGGCGGGCGCTGGGGTTGGTGAAAGGGGGAGGGGAAGGAAAAAGGAGCAGGCGCATCTCCAAGCACCCTGTCCTTACCTCGCCTGCCGCTGTCTGGCAGAACGGCCCCTCGATCTCCCATCACCGAGGCGCCCAGCCCTGGGGAGGTTTCTTCTTCCTGCTGGCGGGTCGTTCCTGTTCCCGCCTCCTTTTGTCTTTGTACCTGTGCGTTTTCCGCAAAGGACAGAAGCCTCAGCCCCATCCCTGGCCCCCCTGCTTGTTCGTGCTCCCTGCTCCCTGTCAGGCCCCCAGGAAGGTTAGGAGCCCACCTGTGGGCTCTTGGTCTGTGAGCTCCGTTGGTTTAGGCCAGGGGTCGGCAAACCCATTTGTCAATAGAGCCGAATAGCAACCGGACGACGATCGACATTTCTTTGGAGAGCCACGTTTTGTAAACTTAAACTTCTTCTAACGCCACTTCTTCAAAAGAGACGCGCCAGGCCGTGGGATTTTGTGGAAGAGCCACACTCGAGGGGCCAAAGAGCCGCAGGTGGCTCGCGAGCCTCGGTTTGCGGACCACGGGTTTAGGTAAAGACATACTGCTGGGGAACGTCTGAAAGAGCCCCCGGGAAGCATTGAAATTCCAGGAAGCTGACATTTTCACCCCATCACCACAGGTAGGTGACAGGCACATTCACATTCACATTCATGGAAGCCCTCTCTGTTTGCCCGCTCTCCCCCCCTCTCCCCCTCTCCCCCTCTCACCCCTCCCCCCTTTCTTCCCCTCCCCCTTTCTCCCCTCTCTCTCCCCCCTCTCCCCCTCCCCCCCTCGTCTCCCCTCCCCCCTCTCCCTCCCTTCCCCTCTCTCCCTCTCTCTCCCTCTCCCCCTTTCTCCCCCTCTCTCTCTCCCCCCTCCCCCTTTCTCCCCCCTCCCCCTTTCTCCCCCCCTCCCCCTTTCTCTCCCCCTCTCTCCCCCCTCCCCTTTTCTCCCCCTCTCTCTCCCCCTGTCCCCCCTCTCCCCCTCTCCCTCTCTCTCCCCCTCTCTCCCTCTCTCTCCCTCTCCCCTGTGGCCAGCGGCTCCAGGGTGGGTCAGGAACTGCTTCTGAAGGAAAGAACGTTGCCATTTCGTGCGCACACATCCACGACTGACCGCCGCATTGGGTTCACATTTACAGCGTCGCCTCACTCCCTTAGCGAACGTGCACCGTGCTCCGGTCCAGACACTTGTGTAAGAGCAGAATCTTTGACTTGTTAGTATTTCCTTTTATACATGTTGTTATTGAGTTCAGAGAGGAAGGAGAGGGAGAGAAACATCCGTGATGAGAGAGGATGGTGGATCGGCTGCCTCCTGCACATCCCGCTCGGGGGATCGAGCCCGCAACCGGGGCCTGTGCCCTGACCGGGAATGGAATCGTGACCTCCTGGTTCACGGGGCGACGCTCAGCCACTGAGCCACGGCGGCACCTTTTTCCCGCCCGCAGTATAGCACAAGTACCTGGCAAGTCCGTGTGCGGTATTTTCACAGAGGACGCTGTGCTAAGGCTTCCTTGGGGGAAAAGGAATGTGAGATTCCGTTCTTGGGGTCCAGGCGGGAGATGGGGCCGAGATGCTAGCCGGCCCCCGTGAATCCAGGAGAGAGGGAGCGTGGACAAGGGAAGCCTTGTTCTAAGTTTTCACTTGGTCCGGGAGGAGAGCAGGAGGCCCCGTCGGGGACCGCAGGGCGACTCGGCGCCTTGACCTAAAAGATCACGCCTGCGTTGGGAGGTAGGCTGCATCCCATGATTCCGAGAAAGGAAAAGGTAACAGTTTCAACAACAGCGTGAGAACCGGGCCGAGGAGAGGAGGCGGGAGCAGACCGAAGGGCCATTTCCCTGCTGTTCAGGGAAAAAGCTCTGCTCTGGAGAGGAAAAGAGTACGTGACGGTAAAACAAACGGGCTCTTTCTTCCCCTAGGAGACGCTGTGTGGGGGCAGCAGTCATGGAGCGAGCCGCGGGCAAGGCGGCCCTCGGTGAACGGCAGCTCTGATTACCGACCTTTTAAAGGAACTCGAGCCGGGACGTGAGATAAGACCTGGAGCGTGTGGGATTGCCCGGGGAGTTACAGACGTAATGATCCTCATTACCAGGACGCGGCTGGGAGCGGGCCTGGGGTTCCCGCGTGGGGCCCCAAAGCCGCAGACGGCGAAGGACACGCGTGTTTCAAGTCAGGGTCCGAAGGGAAGGTCCGGGCGGCGTCGCTGGAGGCTTCGTTCAGACTCCGGCCAGCTGTCCGCGCTGCAGAGCAAGTTAGGACTTGGTCTGTAAACACTGGAGAGGAAAGCAGAAGGGACCATGTGTTCTTTTTTAACTTACCTTTACGGATGAAAGTATTGCGGCTGTGCCCTCCCCCATTCCAGCCCGCCGCCGCCGCCGCCGCCCGCCAGGCCTCCCCCCGCTGCCGCTGCGCCCAGGGGTGGCATCCATGCCCCCGGGATCGCACAGCAGCGCTCTCGGTGCCGTTTCTGCCACGTAGCATGACGCTTTAGGCTCGTTTTCGTCGTGATTGAAATCTGTTTTAGGCGTGGACTTAATTTTGGATATAAGAAATAACGTTTTCAAGTGAAAAACAGGGCTTCGGCATGTAAAACGACCCATTAGGAGCCGACGTTCTGTCTAAAATGAAAAGAAAAGCCTCGTTCTGTGTGACCAGAAGCTACTGGCCAGCTCCCGGGGTGCGAATCTTCAAACCTAGGAAAACCGTCCCTAACGTGTTCCTCTGAGTGTGTGTGTGTGTACATACGTATGTACATGCATGTGTTTACTCGAGCGTTGACGGGTTTCCACCAGCTCTCACGCGGCGAGGCCCTGGGCCCCCTCCTCCAGGTCGGGAGGCTCAGCTGCTATGCCCCCTGTCCCTTCCTCTTGGGCCCACCCGGCGGGGCGGGGCAGGGCGGGGGCTGCTCTGTCCCAGGCTGGGGGCTGGCTTCACAGCTTCTTCCTCTTGGGGATCAAGACGGAAGGAGCGACCCTGAACTGGGAAGCGGGAAGTGGCTGCCCAGACACCTGCCCTTATCCAAGGCCAGTCCCTGGTCCGGTCCGCGGGCAGGGTCCTCTCCCCCGGAAGAAGGGGTCACTGGGAGCATTCGCCCCGTCTCCCATAGTGGTTCTGTGCCAGAGTTAGAGGCAGATGGCATGGTGAAACTTCAGAATCAGAACAACCAGTTTTCTTCCGTAGTGTTAAATCCAAAAGGAGAGGAAATTCTCCGCTAGGTAAGACATTGCCGAGTGGAATCGAGATAAATGGAAAGGCGTCAGTCATAACTCCTAACCTCCAGTTGGCTAACGCCCGCGAATCATCCCAGGGAGGCCGCACACGTGCGTGGAGACCTCTAGCCGCCCTGGCTGGTGTGGCTCAGTGGATAGAGCGTCGGCCTGAAGGCGGAAGCGTCCCAGGTTGGATTCCTGGTCCAGGGCACAGGCCCGGGTTGCGGGCTCCATCCCCAGTGGGGGGTGTGCAGGAGGCAGCCGATCCATGACTCTCTCTCATCACGGATGTTTCTCGCTCTCTCCCCCGCTCTCCCTTCCTCTCTGAAACCAGAAATAAGTACACAGATAAGACCCCCAGCGGGGGCACGGATGCCCCACCTTTGGACCTCGAGGTGCCACGTTATCCTGGGGTTCTCCCCTTTTCTTTCAAGACCTAGAAGGTAAGAAGGCGAATGCTTGCCGTTCTCACGCAGCACGTCTCAGGGTGAGTTTGTGGGTGACAGCTTCCGTAGAGCCTGCGTCTTGGCCCCGGCGCCTCCTCCCTGGTCCCCAACGTTCTGAGTCCTCCCTGCCTCAGGCCTGGCGGTTCCGGATGGGCGCCTCCTTCCGCCGCCCTCCTTGAAGACGCCTCCCCTGACAGCTCTGTCCCAGCATCCCTCGGGCTCCCCACCCCACCCCCAACAACCCTTCACCCCAGCACCCACTCCACGGTCTCCGGGATTTGCCCCCTTGCTTGCCAACACTGAGTTCTGGCTGGAACTGCGCCCCTATGCCCCCTTGTCTGTTAGCGACCCCACCCCCCCTTCCCTAAAGTGTGAGCTCCTGAGAGCAGACGCCAGGGCCGGTCTCGGCTGCCTGGCATCCCCAGCCCAGGGCTGACCGCGGTGCCGTCGGATGCGCGTTGGTTAAATGAAGAGAAGCTGGGAGGGGAGGTGCTCCTGTGGGGAGTGCCGTGGGGTCTCGGCTCCGCCAGGTGAGACAGAGCGGTGTGGGGAGGACCGGATCGTATCCGCCCGACCCGGTGTGGGGAGGACCCGCAGGTGTGCTGTCCGCGAGATGCAGGTGGTGGGTCCTGTCGCCTCCCTGCTGGCTGCCGCGAGGGCTGGAGAGCTGATGTGGCCGTGGGCCGGGCCTGAGCAGCCAGCAGGACAGGACGCGCTCGGGTGGCGATGAAGGGGAACGTTTCCAGCCAGCAGCGCAGCACCCCTTCTGCGTGTGCGGGGCGAGCTTCGGAGAGTCACAGAACACACGTTTCCCTGTGCCCGAGCTGGTCCTGACCCAGGGAGGCTGGGCGGTGAGAGACGGGGTGCAGCTGGGGATACACCTACAGCCACCCAGACGGACCGTGTGGAAATTATGGGAAAACTCCCTGGAGGCCAAGGAGGGCCGTGAAGGCACATGCAGGAGGCGACCCTTTTCCTTGGAACAGCGAAGGCGGTGCTTCCGGGCTGTAGGGAGTGTTTCTTGGAGGCTGTGTGTGCGTGTGCGTGCGTGTGTGTGTGGGGGGGGGGGGTGCTCTGCTCCCGTGAGTCATCCCACGTAGGCCTGCCTGGCTGCTGAGGACGACAGGGAGGGGTATCTTGGCGGTCCTGACCCCAGGCTGAGTATCAGGTCAGGCCCAACTGCGCCTGGAGTGCGGGCGTGGCTGGCCTCAGGTAGGGCCTCCCCTGGAGGCGGAGGGGGGGGGTAGGGGGTATGGGGGAGGGAAGGAGTGCCCCACCCAGCCGGGCCGACCGGCTGCATTCCCAGCTGGGTGTGCAGAGGCGTGGCCCACAGTCACACTTTCCGCCCCTGGGGAGCTCTGCGCTGAGTAAGGCCCCCCCCCTCCCCCCCACCCCCCCCCCCACCCCCCACCCCCCCCCCCCCCCCCGCGCTTAGTCACTGCTGAAGCCCCAGCAGTGGCTGCGGGTTCCCTACCCCCAGGCCCGTGCAGGAAACCCCTCCCGGGGGACTTGGCACTCGCGGCTTTGAGTATCTCTGGCACGCAGGAACAGACATAGCTGCGCATGTTACATGTACGTTACGTGTACGAGGGGGCCCCGCCTGCCTTTCAGCCTCCCCATTTTACTTGTCCTTGCTTCTGCCTGCAGCTACCCGCATGGAGCTGGTTAAAACCGTTCGTGAGCGAGCGAGTGTGTGTGTCTGTCTGTCTGTCTGAGGGAAAGAGAAAAAGCCCAAAAGAAACGCAGGTGCTGGAATCCGAGCGGACATACCTGCCGCCTCCCTGGCAGAGGCCAGGGCGCCTGTTTGTGTCCGAGTTCCCCGGGAAACCTGCTGAAAAGACAGCCCGGGCACCATTCCCAGCCATCAGGAACAGACCCTGCTCTTTTTAATGGAGCCTACCTACCTTTTTAACGATCGTTAAAACGTTTAGAACGGCCTTCACCGTACAGTGTTCTCACGCACACAAAAGCATAGCCGGAGAAGCCTATGGGCGTCCTGCCTGTCTGTGTGTGTCCCATAATTGCATAACGTCGAGGCATCATGTCGTGGTCAGTCGGGGCAAGCAAATAAAGCTGTGTGTGTTTTTAAATATGTTTTTATTGATTGCAGAGAGAGGCAGGGAGAGGGAGAGAGAGAGAGAAACATCCACGAGGAGGATCGTCCATCGGGGAAGTGCTGTTTTGCATCTTCTCAAACACTTTATTTTCTTCACTCACGTCCAACTGCAAATCCTGTAGGTATTAGCAGCATAGTTCCTTTCCATTTTTTTTTTTTTAATGACTCTGAAACACTTGGGATAGTCAGTTTTATTGAGACTTTAAGAATGTGGTTTTTGGCCGAAACCGGTTTGGCTCAGTGGATAGAGCGTTGGCCTGTGGGCTGAAGGGTCCTGGGTTCGATTCCGGTCAAGGCCATGTACCGGTCAAGGCCATGTACGGGTTGTGGGCACATCCCCAGTAGGGGAGTGTGCAGGAGGCAGCGGATCGATGTTTCTAACTCTCTATCCCTCTCCCTTCCTCTCTGTAAAAAATCAATAAAATATATTTTAAAAATAAATAAATAAAAGAATGTGATTTTTTAAAACTTATATTTTTATTGATTTCAGAGAGGAAGGGAGAGAGAGAGAGAGAAACATCAACGATGAGAGAGGATCATTGACTGGCTGCCTCCTGCATGCCCCCTACTGGGGCCGGAGCTCACAATCCAGGCACGTGCCCTTGGCCGGAATCGAACCCGGGACCCCTCAGTCCACAGGCCGACGCTCTATCCTCTGAGCCACGCCGGCCAGGGCTCAGGGTGTTTCTGAGTGACTCACGGTCATTCAGATCCTTCTGCGGAAATCATGGCTAAAGCTCAGCCGTGATTTCCTCTCTGTGCGCCATACGGAAGCGGGCTGCCGACACCGCGCTGCGCTCCCTGCCACGGGAGGACGCATCTTAGCAGGAGAAATAGAGTGCCGAACGGCGCCGTGGGCGGAAGGAGGGGTGGGCGAGTTCAGAGGGGACTGCGTGGGATGCCGAGGCACGTGGTCGGGGGCCCTGCCAGTGACTTTCAAAGAACAGTTGCCCGTCAACCCAAAACGTGTCAGCTAAATACTCCCCTCTCTATGCGATGGCTGTTGAGGGAGGTTTGGGACACTGATCGCACATTTTTTTGGAACTTCTGTTTTTTGTGTGTGTGTGTGTTTTAATATATTTGTATTGATCTCAGAGGGGAAGGGAGAGGGAGAGAGAGAGAGAAACATCCATGATGAGAGAGAATCACAGATCGGCTGCCTCCTGCACGCCCCCACTGGAGATGGAGCCCGAAACCCGGGACTGTGCCCCGACCGGGAATCGAACCGTGACCTCCTGGTTCCTAGGTCAACGCTCAACCCCTGAGCCACGCGGGCCGGACTGGAAGCTCTGGTTTTGAATGGCTGCATAGTCGTCCGTGGTCCTGGCATCCCATGATTAATTCTGGCCGCCCCTTTCCATGTGCTCCCAACACACTTTTCATTTTCCGTGTCCCTGTGCCACTTGGAGGAGTGCAGAAAGGTCTAACGCGACCCAGGGTTTCTGCCCTGACAGCCCTGGACGGCGCCCGTCATCTGTCACCGTGGTTTCTCCCGTCTCCGAACGCGGCGCAGAGCCGTTGACTCGTACGGTTTCAGTATTTTTTCCAGGCCACGTGTTTATTTTAGAGTATTTGGAAATACAGACGCTCATGCTGAAAACGTGAGATTCAGCAGCAGTTCCGACACCTGGCACCCTTTTCAGCTGGTTTGGTATCCCTTTAAGTTCATGCACACAGAGTGCACCTCGCATTCCTCCCCGCTTCCCCTCCCGCCCTCTCCCTCTGCCTCCCCCCCACCCCCCATCGCTGGGCCGTAAGCTGAGTGGACGCGCAGCGCGCGCTGGGCCTCCCCGTGGGCGATGCTGCCGAGCCTGGAGGGGTCGGCTGCGAGAGGGCACCTCCAGCCGGCTTCCTGCCCACATTCGTGTGCCCGTGAGGCCAGCGGGCTGGGCCCCTGCATGGAGGTGTGGGACTTGGCCTTGGTTCTGTGCTTCCTCAGGACCCATCTCCCTCCGTCCTTCACGGAGCCCTTGAGTGCGGAGACCTCCAGGATGGGGGCGCAGTTTTCTGCACCATCGAGGGCACGCTCACCTGGTCACCAGCTCTGGTGGTAGGGGTGGGGGTGGCAGTGGGGGTGGGGGTGTTGGGTATTAGCTTTCCAGCCCGCCCTCCGGTGCCAGCTGTGCCCTCCCTCTGTGCCCACGGTGTCGGCGGGTTCTCGGTCACCAGGGGCCTCCGCGTCCTCGCGGCCGGTTCCTCTCCGGGGTGACCTCTCCGCGTCCTCTGCACCGAGCTCCCGCCACCGCTCCGCAGTCGGCTCCCGGCTTCCGAAAACGGCACCTTCGCTCGGTCTCTTCTTTTTCCATTGAGGCTTGTGCCTTAGGGCAGTGGTCGGCAAACTGCGGCTCGCGAGCCGCGGTGGTTTGCCGCTCTGTTGACTAATGAGCTTGCCGACCACTGCCTCAGGGTCCCGTTTTGGTTTGTTTTGTTTTTGTCTGTCTGTGTCGCTCTTTACTGGCGTTCGTGGGGTCCTGAGCGGGAGCCGAGATAAAAATCTGCGGTCCACGCACGTGCCCTGCTGCACGGGAGTCCGTCCCCTCGCCTTCCTGGCGTGGCTCACTGCTCGCGTGGGACTGAGAAGGAGGCTCCCCTCCTCCTCCCTGCACATGCTAACGGCTGCCGTTTCTCCCCCAGGATGCCTCCCTGATGGACATGAACTCTTCTTTAAGCCCCACAATGCCGACGTCCCCTTTGTCGATGATCAACCAGGTCAAGTTTGAGGATGAGCCCGACCTGAAGGACCTCTTCATCACGGTCGACGACCCCGAGAGCCACGTCACCACCATCGAGACCTTCATCACGTACAGGGTCGCCACCCAGGTGCGTATGGAGGGCCCGGCCCCGAGCACGGGCTGCCCTTGGTCTTGGTACGTGATCCCGCTCACTGGAAACTCTCAGTGTTGCGCAGTCTTTGCTGAATTTACCTGGGTTTTTTTTTTTTTTTTAACCATTCTGGGTAAGATACTGCATTTTGGGGTGTCGACCGCCTGAGTCCGTTAGTCCATGAGTGCCCGGGGTTTTCTGGGAAGACATGAAAACGGAGCATTTACAACACGGCTCCCACGGGAACTGTTTTAGGGTGGAGGAGTTACTTAAGCCCCGAGTTCACGCTCTAGAAGACACCTTCTTTCTGAGCTGGAGCTCGGCCATCACGGCCCCACGGTGCAGCCGGTGCCTGTCTTCAGAACGCCCAGGCGGCCACGCCAGGTGGGACAGGGATTCCGTCCCTGTCGTAGGGAAGTAGTCACGCTGTGAGCCCGCCGCAGCACGGGTTTCCCCTGTCCGATCCTGCGGCCTTTCCGGGCCGGGAGCCCGGTGGCAGGAAGAAAGATCAGACGCCCTGGGGGCTGTCCTCACCCCGCGGCCACCATAAAGTGAGCGCTGCTCCGCCCAGAACAGCGACGCGGACAGACCAGCCGCCACGTGCCGTGACCTGGTCTCCTCCTCCTGTCTGAGGGTTACTGACGGGGTGAGGCGTTCTCGAGGACATGGAAAGCTTGGATGTTAACGGCCCAGTTTTTCCCTCTGGAAACTGGTCACGAACCTGTGCATGTGTGCCGGCTGCCCAGAGGTGTTCAATAAATAGATAGAGACCTATTTTTTTAAAGATGTTTTTATTTTATTTATTTTCTGTTTTAGAGACGGGGGCAAGGGAGAGGGGTAGAGAGATAGAAACATCGATGAGAGAGAATCACGGATCGGCTGCCCCCTGAACGCCCCCTACTGGGGATCAAGCCCACAACCCAGGCTTCCCTGACCGGGAATCGAACCCGTGACCTCCTGGTTCATAGGTCGATGCTCAACCCCTGAGCCACACTTGCCAGGCTTCCATAACTATATTTTAATGAGTGACTCTAAACTATGTTTTGTGTGCGTATGTATGTTCACGTGTATATATTTGCATATATATGTCCACATACCAACTCTATATTGTTAAACTGCCTCTACTAGAGGTAGTTCTCCTATTTTTAGCATTTCTATAACCTGTACCGTTTTGCATAACAGCTAAGAATTTGAAGTGTTTTGTGAGCATTTAGTTCTTTAGATTTCTGCATCTCACTTACCTCACCCTTTTCCACTGAAAGGGGAATGTTTTACTGAGCTACATTGTGAGATATTCCAAACATGCATTTTAAAAGATTAAATCTTGGAAAGTATAGCTTAGGGGAGCCTTATTTCACAGCAATTAAGGTTGCTTAGCTCTTGAACTGCTTAATTCTACAGTTGTGTTTACCTGTGGGGGTGAGTGTGGAATATGCATGCCACGTGCTATTCCATTCTTACTCCAGAAACATCTCAACCTTGCTGTGACTGTCTGTGATTTTTAATATGCAAAAACGCAGCTACATAAGACACTGGTGGGAGTGGCTGTTTTCCCGAGAGGTGCACATGCTTTAGATGGTCTACTTTTGCATTTGGCTCAGGATTCGGCAGTAAGAGCGAGGTTGGTATTACACCCGTGTCGGCGTAGCTTTTGGGTTTGTTGAGAAGAAATATTTTAAGAGGTTTGCTTAGCTTTCAGGAGCTCAGCATATATCTCAAAATAGAATGCCTTGGGAATGACGGGAGCATTGTCCTTCCACATCAAGTCTCCTTTAATAACATGTTTGAAACAGCGGGTAAAACCACGCCCTCAGATGCTAGAATGTTCGCATACCAAGCGCACATTTTAGCCAAGCAGTTGGTTGGAGCACATTCCGGGGAAACGTTTTTTCTCGGTTGTGTTCAGTGCTCTCCCGCACAGCGGTGACGGGACTTGCCTCCCATCCCGAGCCCCGATCTCCCGAGACGAGACACGTGTTTAAACCTCAGTGCGGGACGCAGCCACCGCAGGAGCCCCCCCAGACTCCCCGTGGGGGTCCTAAACCCGAGCGTGGGGTTTGCTTTCCTACCGGGCACGCCGGAGAGCGGGCCGCGCTTCGGGACTCCGTGCACCGCGCTGCGTGGCGAGGCCCGCTGGTCTCGGGGTGTCTGAACTGCCGTGCGTGGCCCGTCTGGCATGGCTTGTCTGCTGCTTCCTCCCGCAGACGTCCCGTGGGGAATTCGACTCCAGCGAATTCGAAGTCAGGAGGCGGTATCAGGACTTCCTGTGGCTGCAGGGAAAGCTGGAGGAAGCCCACCCCACTCTGATTATCCCCGTAAGTCGGCCCTGTCTTCCCCGCAACGGCGGCCTTCTTGTCCTGTGAACTGTGAACGTGCCCCACACCAGATTCCGGGCCTCTCTGTTCAGTGGGGTTCATTCATCTTGGAAACATTCCTTTTAAACGTTTCCACCTAACTGCAGATTTGCTTTTTTATTTTGTAATATTTTTGTATTGATCTCAGAGAGGGAGGGAGAGGGAGAGGGAGAGAGACATCCGTGATGAGAGAGAATCATGGACCGGCTGCCTCCTGCACGCCCACACTGGGGATCGAGGCCACACTGGGCACGTGCCCTGCCCGGGAATGGAACCCTGACCTCCTGGTTCCTAGGTGGATGCTCAGCCCCTGAGCCCCGCTGCCGGGCCAGATTTGCTGTTTTAACTGCCTCATGTTAACGCTCTGTCATGTTTGGACTTGGCCCTGAGCCCTTCTAAAGTATCTTTATGCCCTCACCGGTGTGGCTCAGTGGATAGAGCGTCGGCCTGCGGACTAAAGGGTCCCAGGTTCGGTTCCGGTCAAGGGCATGGACCTTGGTTGCGGGCACATCCCCAGTGGGGGGTGTGCAGGAGGCAGCTGATCGATGTTTCTAACTCTCTATCCCTCTCCCTTCCTCTCTGTAAAAAAATCAGTAAAATATATTTTAAAAAAAATAAAGTATCTTTCTGAGAAGTGGTGGCACGTTCAAATAGTCTGCAAAACGGGCGCGCGTAGCCTTCCCCCAACCCTCTGCCGCCGGGCGGGCGCCGCGTTCACGTGTGGCTTGGTTTCTGCCGCAGCCGCTGCCGGAGAAGTTCGTGGTGAAGGGCATGGTGGAGCGCTTTAACGAGGACTTCATCGAGACGCGCCGGAGGGCCCTGAATAAGTTTTTGAACCGCATTGCCGACCACCCCACGTTAACGTTCAGCGAGGACTTCAAAGTCTTCCTCACCGCGCCAGCTGGGGTAAGGCCGTTGCATTACGCTCCCGCGCCCTTTCGTGTCATGTGACAGCGGCCGTGCCTCCCCTGCGGGCCTGATTTAGAAGTCAGGCAGCAGGGCCCTGGGATTACGAAGGATTTTTAAAAATATATATTTTTATGGATTTCAGAGAGGAAGGGAGAGGGGGAGAGAGAGGGGAACATTAGCGATGGGAGAGAATCATGGATCGGCCGCCTCCTACAGGCCCCTCACGGGGGATCGAGCCCACCACCCGGGCATGTGGCCTTGACCGGAGTCGAACCCTGCACCCTTCGGTCCGTAGGCGGACGCTCTATCCACGGAGCCACACCAGCCAGGGCTCCAGAAGGGTTTTTAAACCCTGGAGGGATAGCCTTCAGGTGTAGCCCCGTGCAGGTCTCCCTCCAAACGCCACGGACGCCCACCCCGCCCCACACCTGAAGGCTATCCCTCGTTTCCAGGAGCTGTCGGCGCACAAGAAGCAGGGGCCGGGGCTGCTGGGCAAGGTGGGCCAGACGGTCCGCGCCGTCGCCCTGTCCCTGAGAGGCGTGAGGAGCCGCCCCGAGGAGTTCACGGAGATGAATGACTTCATCGAGGCGTTTAGCCAGAAAATGAACTTGATCGACAAGATATCTCAGCGAGTTTACAAGGAAGAGCGCGGTACGTAGCCGTAGCCGCCCCGGCGCGGGTGCTTTCCAGGCTGTTCGGTCTCTGACGGGTCCTCGCAGCTGCTGGCTGGTAGGCGGCGTGGAGGGGGCGCCGCTCCTGGGCCCGTTCTCCGCACTCGCGTCTCCCTGCCCGCGGGCCTGTCCGCCCCGTGGCCGCGGCGCCCTCAGCATGCGCGTCCCGGGTCCCGGGTGCCCGCCGCGGGGTTTTCCTTGGTTCCCGGGCGCGGCGAACACGGTCGGGGTAACTGTGTAAATAGCAGTCCCACCAGGCGGCAGTTGTTTTAAACACTTTTAACATTTCCAGTTTACGCCATCGTACCAGCTTTTGAAATTATACGACTTTATTTTAGAGCAGTATGTCATTGCGCCTAACCCTAAAGAGTGGAAGATGCTGAAATACAGAGAATTGGGTGTTATTTATGTGCTGCCTGACCAAAAGGAGGGAAAAGGGCTCACTGCTTATCCATCCTCTCCCGTAAAAAGGTGTCCGGGGAGGGGATGGTCCGAACGCAGAAATGTGGAAGTCCTCAGCTGGATAAATGGCTCCTTGAGCACTGAAGAGCCCTTTTGGTACTCGTTTATTCTTTCACTGATGGGAGAATATTTTTTAAAAATATATTTTATTGATTTTTTACGGAGAGGAAGGGAGAGAGACAGTCAGAAACATCGATAAGAGAGAAACATCGATCAGCTGCCTCCTGCACGCCCCCCACTGGGGAGGTGCCCGCAACCAGGGTACACGCCCTTGACCGGAATCGAACCTGGGACCTTTCAGTCCACAGGCCGACGCTCTATCCACTGAGCCACACCAGTCAGGGCAGATGTGAGAATATTTATTGAACACGTTGTGTATCGGGCTTTGAGATTAAAAAAAAAAAAAAAAAAGTAAGACTCGACCCGTTTTAAGGAGCACGTGGCCGGGGAGCGTGCCGGTTCTGGGAGCGGGCTCACGGGAGTGGGGTGACGGGAGCGTACCGGTCATGACAGGCGTGGGCAGGGGTGCCCAGGCACGGTTGAGGGCAGAGCATCCAAGAGCCCTTTGGGACGGAATCGGAAGCGATGTGTGTCCTCCGCGATTCACAGGGTTCCGAGGCGTTTGTTGGACGATAGAAACGGCAGAGGGGCAGGCAGAGGGGTCTCTGCGGGGCGCGGGTGAGGAGGGGCCTGAGATAGTCATACGTGAGCGGTTCTGTTGGCTCCCGCGGGAATACCTTTGGGAGAGAATCGCAGGAGCCGGACCTGGAGAGGCGAGGGGAAGACTAATTCGGTGCGTCTGCACGGCGACAGACACGGAGAGAGGGCCTGGGGACAGGTGAGAGATGCAGATGGTAATGGGGGGCGGTGGGGAGAGATGATGGACAGTAACGGTTGACAGATGGTGAAGATGAAGACGTGGGACGTGGTGGTCGGCCGGGTGTGCCGCTGTGAGTCTGGGACGCGGCCCGGACTCCTGCCTCCATCACCGGGGACGTTGACCCTGAGGCAGGACATGCGGTCAGGAGAGGGGGAGGCGGCGCGTTTTGCCCGGTCGCGCTGCTGGAGACGCGCGTGTCGGTGTCGGGGAGGCAGGAGCAGTCACGTCCCAGCCAGGACGCCGTTGCGCCTGCAGAAGGACGCTCTGCCGACCGTACACCGACAAGGGCCGTCCCAGGGCTGAGCTGGGCGCCCGGGGCCGCCCGTTCGTCCCTGCAGGTGCTGCCCAGCCTCTCCTGTCCATGTATGAGCGCGCACGCAGAGCAAGGACGGGACAAGTTTCTGTCTCGCTGTCTGTCAGCGGGGATTGTCCAGCGTCTGTAAACTGAAGAGCTTATTATTGTCTTTTAGAATATTTTGACGAAATGAGAGAATACGGCCCCATTCATACCCTGTGGTCGGAGTCGGAAGAGGACCTGGCGGACACGCTGGGCGGCGTCGCCAGCTGCCTGGACCGGTGCTGCCAGGCCACCGAGCGGCGCCTGCGCGGCCTGTCCGAGGCCCTGCTCCCCGTCGTCCACGAGTACGTGCTCCACGGCGAAGCGCTCATGGTGAGGGCACCCCCGCGGCGTGACACTCCGACCTTTGTCCCTGACCCAAGCGTGCGCTGCACGAAGGCAGTTGCTCTTTCTGCCTTTGCACGCCTTCCCATCCCGGCAGGACGCTGCGCGTGGATAGGCGGTGTTGCCCGCCCGCCCGTGCGGTGATGAGCGGAAGAATACATTAACCAAGACGGGACACCCGGCTGGTGTGGCTCAGGGAGTGTTGACCTAGGAACCAGGAGGTCAGGGTTCGATTCCCTGCCAAGGGCACATGCCCAAGATGTGGGCTCGATCCCCAGTAGGGGGCGTGCAGGAGGCAGCCGATCAGTGATTCTCTCTCATCACTGACGTTCCTATCTCTTTCTCCCTTCCTCTCTGAAATCAATAATAGATATATATATCTATATATAGATATATAGATAGATAGATAGATAGATAAATATAGATATATATAGATATATATCTATATAGGTAGATAGATATATATATAGATATATATCTATATAGGTAGATAGATATAGATATAGATATAGATATATATAGGTAGATAGATATAGATATAGATATAGATATATATAGGTAGATAGATATAGATATAGATATAGATATATATCTATATAGGTAGATAGATATAGATATAGATATAGATATATAGGTAGATAGATATAGATATAGATATAGATATATATAGGTAGATAGATATAGATATAGATATAGATATATTTTAAAAAGGAGCGAAGTGGAAAAAGAGGAAAAGGATCGAAGGGGTTCCTGGCGTGAATGGCAGTCACACAGGGAGGTAAGCGTAAAAGAATCAGTGGTCAGCAGTTGCACTTGGTGCTGATCTCTGTAAACGGGGAGACTCTTCGTCTCCTCTGCGTGTTGTCAGGGCGGTTTCACCGGCGCAGAACCGGACTGCGCTGTGTTCAGGGTGCCTCTATTCCAGCGCCTCTCGGTTCTCACGCGGAGACAGACAGCCCCCTCCTCTCTCCCATGGAAGGGATTTGTGTCTGGGCCCTGCCCGGCCCCGAACACACCAAGAGACCCTTTGCTCCTCAAGGCCCTTCTCGGTATGTCCTGGATCTCTCTCTGGTTGAGTCAGTTTCTTCTTTTACCTAAAGTTGAGGCCACTTGTGTTCATTATTACAATTTCGTTATTGTTTGATTAATGCCGTGACATCCGGTGCATAGGCGGCGTGGCTCCGGGGTGGAACATGGGCCTAGGAACCAGGAGGTCACAGTTCGATTCCCTGTCAGGGCACAGGCCCGGGTTGCAGGCTTGATCCCCAGTGGGGGGCGTGCAGGAGGCAGCTCAGGGCAGCCAGGGAGGGTGGGTGTTTTCCGGGGAGCGGCCCGTGTGACCTCCAGCTGCAGCGAGCTGACACCCTGCAGGTGGGTGCCCCGCTGGCCTTCTGCTTGCTTTGTTCGTGGCCCTTTAGGAATCACTGTGCGGCCCAGGTACTCCCTCCACGGTGGTCCCTCAAGTACTCCCACCGGCACGGTACGCACGGGGAAGATGAGGGTTTATAGGCGCGTTTTCCTAAATGCTTGCTGTCAGTTGAGCTGTTAGAGGGTGAAAGCCATGCGTAAAGTCGCTCGGTGCCCTACTGAGCGGTGGCTGCTGATACCCCGAAACGTCTGTGTTGCGGACACCCAGCTGACGAGCTCCTTGTGTTTCCCGCGAAGGGCGTCATGAAGAGGAGAGACCACATCCAAGCAGAACTGGAATCCAAGGCGGAAGCTTTGGCCCACAAGAAGGCGGACACGGACCTGGTGAGCTCTCCCGTGTCGCGAGGTGATGGCGTCGGCCTGTTGGTTGTCGGAGACTTTTCCTGGCAACGTAGAGCCGCCCCAGTCCCGCTCGCTTTGCGGCGTGCGGCCAGAGACACTAAAACTTCTCCCCAAATGTCTATACCTTCTGTCGAGCTCTCTGGGAAAGAGACTTTGTTAATATATGTATATTTTTTACTCCGAAAACGTAGCGAAAGGGATGCAGATGAGTGTTGAGGACACGAACGGCAGGTGAGTGGGGCTGTCCTTGCAACCCCCGTGAATCCGTAGGATGGTAAGCCCCATCCAGCCTGCGTTAACGTGTCCCTCGTCTGAGTCATGTTCCTACAAAAGGTAGGCTGTCCTTCCTCGTTCTCTTCGCAGCATCGCCCCCTCTCCCTGTTCGTTCTGAGCCCCTCAGGGCAGGGAGCTTCTATTTCCTCCCCGATGCGCCCCCAGCCCCCGCACGGCGTGGGTATGCGCAGTCACGCGGTGAGCACTTCGTGGGGGAGTGGACAGAAACTAACGGGGATGACGTAGGCGCCTGGAAACGGGGCGTCGCCACGGGGCAGGACCCCAGGACCTCACCAGGGAGGGCGCTCTGCGTTCCGGGCGGGCTTCCTCTCTGGGCTGAGTGTGTTTTCCAGAGTCGAGGTCATTCTGCCGAACAGGGTGTGAGTGGGGCGCGGTGGGCTGCCGTGGGCGGAAGAGGAGAGAGAACCCCAGAAAGGCAGAGGAACGAAGCCAAGCTGAGCCCTTTCCACTCAGTCGGGGGTGTGTGTGCGCGTGTGTAACTTTTTCATTGTATTTAGGAACCAGAAGGGGGGGGACACAGGTGCCGAAATAGTATTATTATCTTTTAAACTTGTATTTGTTAAATAATAATTTTTAAAGGTATTGAAATTAGCGATGAGGTAAAACGTTGCCGTTGACCAAATCCTAGAAAAAGTACCTGAGCGTTTCGGGAGCAGAGCACGGCGCTTAGAAGCCACGCGTCTGCTCGGCAAGGCTTCTGCTCCTGCTGTAAGCGGGACCGCGGCCACATACGGCTCGGCTTTCCCAACTCACCGAAAAGAGGCACTTTGCTTTTTCATTTGACTTGCCAATACTTTGTCTTTTTTCTATAGAAGTTTCCTTGACATCTCATTATAACCTAACGATACCCATCTGTATTTCTGATCCACGTTCGCGTGCGCCAGGTCCCGTATAAAGGGTTTTGGTTTTTGTTTTTAACCTGGCTAGCCGCTATGTTGAAAGAGTGGAGAAATTTGCAGCGTTAATTGTCTGCCTGACATTCCGTAAGATACTTTTAATTAACGAAGATTTGAAGCGGAGACGTGGCGAGTCCGTGGCTGTGGCCGTCAGAGCCGGTCCTCCCTAGAATGTGCAGGGAGTGTTGAGGGGTCTGTGGGTGGCGGCATCTGCTTCCAGACCTCACCGCAGCCCCACAGGTGAGGAGGGCATCTTCGGGAGAGACCTCCGGAAGGAAGCTGGCATGACTGGTCCCAGAACAACGGAAAGGAAGTTGCTTAGAAAGATGCAGGATAGGATCACCATGGAAACGCACCCTTGTGAGGTCCTTGGAAGGAGCCATCCTTTGCAGTCGCCATGGCGACCCTGGCAGAGAACTGAATAGAGCCACCTAACCCGGGTGTTCACCATGGCAACTCAAGCAGGGCCACTTTAGAGCCCACCCCGGGGCCGTCTCTATGGAGACCCGCCAGGGCTGCCTTCAGAGGCTCATCCCAGTCCCCTGAGGGTGGGACGCCATATGCAAACGCAGCTCAGCAGCTCAGCATGAGAAGAAGGTCACTCACACGAAGCCCTCCCCAGACGGGCGGAGACCAGGGGCGCTGTAATTATTGGGTGGAAATAGAACCCTGATGGGACGCCCCAGAGGTCACGTTGGGCATGCCAGGTGGACGGGGAGGGTCCCCCCTGGAGATACACATGTGGGAGTGCTTAGAAGATAGGCAGCATTTAAAGCGAGACTCGTCGCGGTCCCTCGAGGGTGGGACTGGAGGCCCCGTGACGGAACCGGGCACTTTCCAGCAGGAAGGGCGAGGCCAGGGGTGTCCGGTGCGAAGGAAGGGAATTGTCGCTTCGGCTGCTGGGAGGGAACTGGACCATCACGATGAACTGAACGTGGAGGGTCATTCGGCTTCTCTAACCCACTTCTCCACGTGGGAGGCCTTTCTGCAAACAGCTGGCCGGCGGGCCTGGGACGCATGAGGGCCTGGGACACCTGTGGGCCTGGGACGCGTGCGGGCCTGGGACACGTGCGGGCCTGGGACACCTGTGGGCCTGGGACGCGTGCGGGCCTGGGACACCTGGGGCCTGGGACACCTGTGGGCCTGGGACGCGTGCGGGCCTGGGACACCTGTGGTCCTGGGACGCGTGCGGGCCTGGGACACCTGGGGCCTGGGACACGTGCGGGCCTGGGACACGTGCGGGCCTGGGACACCTGTGGTCCTGGGACGCGTGCGGGCCTGGGACACCTGGGGCCTGGGACACCTGCGGGCCTGGGACGCATGCGGGCCTGGGACGCCTGTGGGCCTGGGACACCTGGGGCCTGGGACACCTGTGGGCCTGGGACACCTGTGGCCTGGGACACCTGTGGGCCTGGGACGCGTGCGGGCCTGGGACGCCTGTGGGCCTGGGACGCCTGTGGGCCTGGGACACCTGGGGCCTGGGACACCTGGGGCCTGGGACACCTGGGGCCTGGGACACCTGTGGGCCTGGGACACCTGGGGCCTGGGACACCTGTGGGCCTGGGACGCGTGCGGGCCTGGGACACCTGTGGGCCTGGGACACGTGCGGGCCTGGGACGCGTGCGGGCCTGGGACGCGTGCGGGCTGTAACATGTCTCAAGAGAAGCTGGGAGTTGTGTGATGAGCCCCACGAAGAAGATGCTCGCCCAGCCGCGTCAGAGCCGGAATCAGCAGGTGGAGACGAAGGCAGCGATGGCCCCGAGGAGGAGGGGGCGCTGTGTGTGTGGGCACCGTGGCTTCTGCCGTGTGGCTAGGAGTTCTCCCACGCAGAGCTGTTTGCAAACGCTTATGCACGCGCCGCCTCCCCGCGGGAGCGAGCAGGGGCCCCCGTGGCGTTCTTATTTTTACTTTTGAATGGGCGACTGATCGTGTTCCTCTCAAGGCGGCATTCAGATACAAATGAATCTGAACACGCCTGACAGGTAGCGGCGTGTGCATAGAAGCTGCGCGTCGGATCTGGAAGCGGGGCCGCCGCTGTTCAGCAGGCTGTTTATGTGAGCTAAAAGCAAATCTGCATTTTCATGAGATCACCGGAGCCTGCATTTGCATGGAGCAGCGTTCAGTAGCGGCAAACAGACGCCGGTTTATTCACGCCGGTCCTTGCTCTGCGTGACGTGCCCGTGTTGAGCCAGGACTTGGCTCTTCTCTTCAAACAGCGGTGGTTAGGCTTCTGATGTTCCCGACAGTGCGCTGCCCGGGGCGGCACGGCCTGCTCGCTGAGCGCTAAAGAAATGATAATATTGACATAGCGTGCGTGTGCGTGTGTGTGCGCATATGTGCACGCGTGTGCGTGGGGAGGCGGGGCGGAGGGGCAGAGGTTGCCCCTGCTTGTTCCCAGATATTTTTTTCTTGCCTTTCTCTCCTGACCTTTTTGCAAATGTCCTTCTTCCCGGAGGCCTCATTGCCCAATATCCGTTCTCTCTCCGCTGCTCTTTCGTCTGTTTGCATCTGCGTGTGTGTGTGAGAGGGACGCTGGTACACACGCATCCACGCGCACACACTCACCCGGCAGGGAGGGACGCGGCGGACGTGGCCCCGGGGGAGGAGACGGGCCCCTCTTCTTGTTGGTGTCTTTGAGTCAGCGCATCCCAAAGCACCCGCACGCGGCCCCGTCTCGCTGGCCGGAGCTGTGCATGCCAGGTCAGAGGAGTGCCACTGTGGGCGCCCCTCGCACCCCGGCGGGAACGGGCAGGAACTCCAGGTGAAGGACTCCAGATTCTCCCAGGCTTACACACCCCCTTCTTTCCTGTGGAGATGTGACCCCCGAATGCGTTTGTCGTTACGAGCCCTTTGGAGCCTGCAAACGCCAGCTTGTCTGTCGTGAACACGACAACTCACGCCAACTGTGACCCAGAAAATCCATCCAGCGGTCTCTGAGGGCGAGGCGGAGTGGCACCGCCTCCAAAACGTGCGCCCGTGAAATGCGCGCCGGGGCGTTGGTGCGCGTAAGGCCCCAGGTTTGAGAGGAGGACCCCCCCCCCCCCCCCCCCCGCCACCGCCGGCTTGGAGTGCGGTGAACGGGGCCCGCGTGCTGTGCCGGTGAGTGCGGGGAGAGGGACAGGGAGACTCTGTAGCGGAACGTGGTCGCTGGTGATTCCCAAAGACACACTCAGCTCTGTCTGTCTCCAGCCGCACTCTCCCCCTTCCCCCCGCCCGTCTTACCTGCTGCGGGAAAAGGCACAGGATGAGCAAAGAGGGTGGTTGAAGACCCCAGTCAGCCCGGCCGGCGGGGCTCAGGGGTTGAGCGTGGACCCATGAACCAGGAGGTCAGAGTTCGATGCCCGGTCAGGGCACAGGCCCGGTGGCGGGCTCCATCCCCAGTGGGGGGCGTGCAGGAGGCAGCCGGTCCATGGTGCTCTCTCATCGTGGATGTTTCTCTCTCTCTCCTTCTCCCTTCCTCTCTGACATCAATAGAAATACATTTTAAAAAGAGTCCCAGTCATTTCTTGTCAGGATGTGAGCGCTCCTCCACACGATGTCCGGCAGGCGGCGGTGTGGTTTGGGGAGTCCTGCCCCCCGTAGATGGAGTCCTCTGAACAGCTGCCCCCTCTAGGAACTCAAAAACAGGTCCAGCTCCTTTGTTGTCTCTTTTAATTTAGGCTTTTGGTTCATAAGGAATGTGTCCGGAGGTTCTGTCTCGCATCTATAGCTCTCTCCCCCTCCCCCCCTGTATCTCACCTCCCCCCGCCCCCCAGCCCTGCCTCAGTAAACATTCGATGATGCTCAGAGCAGCAGAAACTCCCCGGCGTCCGAGGCCTGGAGGGGGCTCGGTGCTGTTACTTACCGTGTGACCTTAATCAGACCTTAATTACTCTTTATCCGCGAACATGCAGAAACGATAATGCTGGCTTGGAAGACAAACGTTTTTGAAGGTGAATTAATGTGTATAAAGGTAGAGCTTGGGTCAGTAAAAATTTTGATAGCAGGACAAAAGTACCAAAGAATAATCTCCTAGAGACTATGGGGCCCGCTGGCATCATAGAACACATTGTTTAAGCCGGGAGTGGGAACCTTTTTCCTGCCAGGGGCCATACAACATGACCGGCTGACCAACCAGCCTGCTCTGTTTGGCCAAACATTGAGTTAACTCGCCCCTCACGCCCGGGCAGGGCCAGGCCAAATGACTTCTGGGGCCGTAGACCGCCTGCGCGCTGGGTGTCCCCACCCCTGATTTAAGGTATGAATCGTCTCAGTGGTGCTGCTAGAGACAGCGGTTCTGCTTCCACTAAGACCAGAGCGTGGGTCCTCCGGCAGGTGCCGCACCCCGCGTCCGTGCCCTTGGATTTCACGGGCTCCGGGCTGTGGGGAGGGAGGTTGTTCGGGGGTGGGTTCCCAGGTTAGACAACCTGGGTTCCAAGGAGAAGTTTCAAAAAAAGTCCCTCCAACCTCAGTAGACCTCACTTTTTCTTGTCAGTAAAATGGGGAGAATAACTATCACCCAACAGCTATATTGTGAGGATTTTAATGAGACGATATGTGAGATATTGGATTAAGTGCTAAATAAAATCATTTACGACAAAATCGTAGAGCCCGAGAAGCTCAGATCTTGGCTTCAAAATGATTTTTAACCTCGGTGCGACCTTATGATAATACAGTGTATTTCTCAGCTTAGGTGACGCTCTTTAGGAACAAAGAGAGGAAATTATAAGAGGTTAAAAGACCTTGAATTTTCTAAGCAGATACATTATTCTTTTTTTAAAAAAAATACATTTTTATTGATTGAGAGAGAGAGGAAGGGAGAGGGAGAGAGAGCTAGAAACATCTATGAGAGAGCAACATCGATCGGCTGCCTCCTGCACGCCTCCTAGTGGGGATGTGTCCACAACCCAGGTACATGCCCTTGACCGGAATCGAACCTGGGACCTTTCAGTCCGCAGGCTGACGCTCTATCCACTGAGCCACACCGGTTAGGGCCAAAATGATTTTTAACCTCGGTGCGACCTTATGATAATACAGTGTATTTCTCAGCTTAGATGATGCTCTTTAGGAACAAAGAGAGGAAATTATAAGAGGTTAAAAGACCTTGAATTTTCTAAGCAGATACATTATTCTTTTTTTTAAAAAAAAACATTTTTATTGATTGAGAGAGAGAGGAAGGGAGAGGGAAAGAGAAAGAGACAAACATCGATGAGAGAGCAACATCGATCGGCTGCCTCCTGCACGCCTCCTAGTGGGGATGTGTCCACAACCCAGGTACATGCCCTTGACCGGAATCGAACCTGGGACCTTTCAGTCCGCAGGCTGACGCTCTATCCACTGAGCCACACCGGTTAGGGCCAAAATGATTTTTAACCTCGGTGCGACCTTATGATAATACAGTGTATTTCTCAGCTTAGATGACGCTCTTTAGGAACAAAGAGAGGAAATTATAAGAGGTTAAAAGACCTTGAATTTTCTAAGCAGATACATTATTCTTTTTAAAAAAAAAAAAAATACATTTTTATTGATTGAGAGAGAGAGGAAGGGAGAGGGAGAGAGAAAGAGACAAACATTGATGAGAGAGAAACATCGATCGGCTGCCTCCTGCACGCCCTCTCCTGGGAATGGAGCCCGCCCCCCGGGCCTGTGCCCTGACCGGGAACCCTCTCTCTCGGTGCTGGGCCGACACTCAGCCAACCGGGTCACACCGGCCGGGCCACGGGATCCTCTTTCCAAGGGTTTCTGTCAAGAGGACTCACAGAAGCACCCAGACATGACTCCTCTGCGGTCTCATGTATTGGGGGGCCCCCGTTGTGCAGAGGACTCAAAGGAAAGCATGTCCTAAAATGGGGCCTTTGAGCTGCCGGCTCCCTGTCGCCCCGTGTGACAGGGAGTCACGGTGACCCTCTTTCTGCGGGTGCTCCACGTGTTGGGGGTCCTGGCTCCACAGGCGACGTGCCCACGACACTTGTGGTATTTTACCGCTCACTCGTCATTTTCACCAAGGGCATCGCGTGCTTGTACCGCACACGTCCCATGTCGAGCACAGAGTCGACAAAGAAGGCGCCGCTCGGTGACCCCACGGCTGCCGAGCGGCTTGTCTAACCGAGCGCCTCGTTTCTCCACACGCCTCCCCCCCGCGCGCGCACATCGGAAAATAGCAGCGCGTTCCCCGAGAGCGCTCAGCTCGCCCTGCAGTGTAATTACTGCTCGTGGGGAGCGGGAGCTGTCAGATCTTGAATCTGCTATTGTCTTCTGACGGAGGGGAGGGCCCGTCGAAATCTTTTTATCGAGGCGTGTTCTCTTCAAGAACGTTTCGAAAGGATCCGTTCCGGCTTTCCGGACTGTGAAGAGAGATTTTTAGCATTTGAATAAATAGGCTGGTTGATTTTACTCCATAAAAGGAAATAACAGAGAAGCCATTTCACAAAGAAAACAGGGTTCCCGCCCCCCGCAGTAAGAATAGCTGTTATGCTCAAATTGTATTGTTCCACTCAAAAGTGTTGGTGATATGTGCCTTTAGGGGTAGGGGCAGGCGCATTTTAAGTGTCTGTGATCTTTATTTATTATTATTATTTATTCACCAGAGGCCTGGTGCACTCAGGGGGTCCCTCAGCCCGGTCTGTGCCCTCTCCCAGTCCATGAGCCCTCGGGGAATGTCCAGGAGCCCACGGGGAGCGGGCCTAAGCTGGCAGTCGGTCATCCTTAGTGCTGCCGTGGAGGCAGGAGAGGCTCCCGCCACTGCCGCTGCGCTCGCCAGCTGTGAGCCTGGCTTCTGGCTGAGCGGCGCTCCCCCGTGGGAGCACACTGACCATCCAGGGGCAGCTCCTGCGTGGGGCTTTTTCCCCCTGGTGGTCAGTGCGCGTCATAGCAATTGGTCGTTCTGCAGTTCGGTCAATTTGCATATTAGCCTTTTATTATATAGGATGAGAGAGAGAGATCGACTTGTTCCACTTATTGATGCGTTCGTTGACTGATTCTTATATGCACGTGCCCTGGCAGGGGATCGAACCCCGAACCTTGACACATCGCGCTGTCATCGCTCTCACCAACTGAGCTACCGGGCGGGCCAGGGCCTACGCTTCTGTAATATTTCAAAGTAAAGAAAATAAACCTTGGGAAGGCAGTAGGGAACAAGCCTCGGTTTATTACCCATATTTTACTTTCCTAAAAGCATTCATTCCTCCCACAAATACGTATCAAGTTCCCACTGAGCGTGCGCACCGGGCTGTGGGGCGGAAGGGTGGACACGGGGCCCCAGAGGAGAGCTCCGGTCCCGCAGGAGGCGCGTCGGCGACATAACTGCGAGTCCCCGCGAGTGACAGGGAGAGACCAGTGGGCGGGGACAGACCACAGCGACGCGGCCCGGCTGGTGGGGAAATGCTGTTCTCTGAAGGGTGAGCTGAGGAGCTGGCATCTAAGCGGAAAGGAAAAGAGAATGAGCCCCAGAGCATTCAAAACAGACTCGTTTTCCAGAAACCTCACCCAGGATTCGTCCCCTCTGAAATCGCCTAAGAAACCTGAAGAATGCTTTTCCCAAAAAAAGCATCTTTGGGTAAATTTATTCCTAAGTGTTCTGCGTTTTTGTTTGTATGGGTCACAAATTAGAAAGTGGACGCAGACACCGTGAATACTTATACAGGCCATGCTTATGAAGATACATCTCCCTTTCAAAACTGAGCTACCCCACAGGCGTGTATGCATCGTGGGGAGACCCTGTATACATGTTTCCAGTCGGGGAGGGGGTGCTCACCTCCTGTGTGAGGGCAGGTTGGGTCCTAAGTGGGCGCCGCATGGCCCTGCGGGGGTTTCTGCATCTGCTGATGTGGTTGGGCGATTTTCCTCCGTGCGCCCTCCGGGTGGGGCTTTGCACTGAGATCCTTTCCTTTGAGCGACCCCGGGTCCCTGGGGTCAAGTGGACATGGTCCCGCGGGATTTGGCTGGCTCCGTTTTCGGACTTCCGCGTCGATGCTGGGAACGAGAGTACAGCTGCCCGCCCCTTCCTGGAGCTGCTTCAGTCGTTCCAGTGGCTTCTGTTAAAATCCAAACACCCACTTGAGGGCCTGGGCCGCCCGCTTCTCTGTCCTCACCGTCTGCCGTCCGCTCACTCACCGGCTGGGTACCCGCCCGAAGGGACCACCTGTCCTTTCTCACAAGCGCGGACATCAGCCTCCAGGCGCCACCTGCGCGCGGCTTCGCTCACGATGTCCGGCACCTTTCCTTTTGTCCAGCCCCCTCGTTCTTGCTCCTTCTAGGCGTGAGCCCCGGAGGGCAAGCTCATGGCTGCACCCGCACCGGAGTCCCTCGCTCAGGCCAGAGGGCTGCCGGGTGAGGGTGGAAGAGGGCCGGGAATGAACCAAGCCCTCCCTCCGCGTTGTGCATGGCGGCCCATCGCTCCGTGCAGTGGACCGACCGGCTCCCTGCCCCCCTCCGGTCCCTGCTCACCCTCCCCACCTCCCTGGGACTCAGGAACCTTCCTGCAGCACAGCTGGGCCCTCCTCACCCCTTCCCGGGCTCCCCGCTGCCTGCAGGCTCGCGCCTGCTCAAAGCCAGCTCCCCAGTCCCCCCCCTCGCGGTCCATCTGCCCCTCCGTGCGTTGCCTGGGGGACCCCTTTCCTGTTGTCTCTGCCATGGCATAGACGGCTTCTGCATTGCCCGGCTGCCTCGGGCGTTGGGTTATGTATCCTTACGGACTGCATCCCCCTCGAGGGAGAGCTGTCAGCTGGGCCCCCAGAACCCGGGCGCAGTCATGGGGTGGGGGGGAGGGGGAGGGGACGCGGCAGCCCTGGCCCGGGGTCTGGCTGCTCTGCCACAAAGGCTATGGATCTCTCGCACCCCTCCCTCCCGGCTCCCAATGACACGCGTGCCAAGTTCGCGGCGTTGTGTGCAGATGCAGTGAGAGGTGTACGGGAAGTGTGAGACCTCCTCAGCGGCCATGACCGTGGCGCTGGCGCCGGTGCTAGTGCGGGACCGGAGATTGGAGCGGGATCCCGTGTTGTGTGCCCGAGCGCTTAGTGGTAATGGTTTTCACTGAGCTGGGTGGCTGATGTCAGGCTGTATGTAACGGAGGCTGCGAATTGCCCACTAGCCTGGCTGTGAAATATCGGTCTCCCCCGCCCCCAGCTGACAGGCGTTTATTACTTATTCCAGTATTACAGCATTTGATGGGGGGAAAGCTTGCTGCTGCTTCTACGTTCCCACCAACAGAGGGCCACGTAGCTGCCAATCCGCGGAGGAATTATCCCCGCCCTCATCCTCTCCAGTCCTCTTCAGCCCTCCCCGTGCCGCTTCCCGCAGAGAAGGCGAGTCGCACGTCCTCCTTGGAGGGCTCCTGACCCCTGCGTGCTGCTGGCGGGGCCTCCTGGGCCTGCCGAGTTTCTCAGGCGTCCTACACCCCCACTTCGGTTAACTCTTATTATTTGTTTTTAGTTTTTAAATATATATATATATTTTTGGGGGGGAGGGAGAGAGAGACAGAAACATCCGTGATGAGCGAGAATCATGGATCGGCTGCCTCCTGCACATCCCCCACTCGGGGTGGAGCCCGTAACCCGGGCCTGTGCCCTGATCGGGAATCGAACCAGGAACTCCTGGTTCATGGGTGGTCGCTCAACCACTGCGCCATGCCAGCCGGGCCAGTTACCTTTTATCGATGGTCCGTGTTCGGTGAGTTCCTGTGGCCAAGGACTTGGGGCCATTAAAGTCAGCTGAGGGAAGGGCACCCGACGACAGTATGCTTTTCCAAATCGTTGGGAAAGGTATAGTCCAGGCCATTCTTAGTCTGAGCTAGGTGGTGTGTGCTTATAAACTAGAGGCCCAGTGCACGAAATTCATGCACAGGTAGGCTCCCTAGCGGCTGCCGGCTGCTGGCCGGGCCCTCCCTTCCCGCAGTCGGCCAGCCAGCCCCACCCTCCGGTCGAACACCCGGTCAAGGGGACAATTTTCATATTAGGCTTTTATTACACAGGATTAGAGTTTCCGAGGACTGGAATCCTGGGAGCTGACGGGGTGACGGGGACGCCTCTGGCCTGGAGGTGGGACTGCGTCCTGTCCGGGGAGGTTGTAAGGCCAGTGAACCGAGCGTTCCGCCACAGTGACTGGACTCGGAGGCCAGGGGTGGGAAGCCGCAGCGCACGGAACCCTCCCGTAGCATGAACCCCACCAGCGCACACCGCAGAGGTGCTGCGAGTGTCTGTGCAGAACGGAGAGACACTTTGTAGTTCCGTTCCCTTTGCTGGGTGAACAGTGGGGCTGAGGCCCAGGGTTGGAGAGTTAGCCAGGGTCCCGTGCTCCGGGGGCTCAGACTTCGGGCCCCCACTCAGCACCTCTGGCCGGACCCGGGCTTCTGACGTGAACGAGGTCACACACAGTAAATGCCAGTGACTTTGCAAAAAGAAGGAAATAAGAATAAGAATTGTTCTTCAGCTGTTTTGGTATCTATGTATATATATAAAAGGCTAATATGCAAAGTGTCGCCTCAGGAGTTCGACCGGGCGTTCGATCGCTCACTGTGACATGCGCTGACCACCAGGGGGTGGTGTGGAATGAAGGAAGGCTCCGTCCGGCATCCAGGGAAGGAAGGCCCTGGCTGGCAGCTGGAAGGCCCCGATCGGCCTTGATCACCTGCCAGGCCTGGGGACCCTGCCCGTGCACAAATTGCGTGCACCGGGCCTCTGGTTTTGATAGAATGTACCGTGCGGCTTAGACTCACTGCTCGGTGGCTGGGATTCTGTAGACCCACGTCTCTCTCTGTGTCCCGCTCAGCTCACAGAAGAGATCGGGAAGCTGGAGGACAAGGTGGAGTGCGCCAACACCGCGCTGAGGGCGGACTGGGAGCGGTGGAAGCAGAACATGCGGAACGACATCAAGTCCGCGTTTGCCGACACGGCCGAGCGAAACATCCACTACTATGAGCAGGTGACTGTGACCGGGGTGGCACCTCCTGTAAAGGGTGTCCTCTCCTCTGCCGCCCCCTGGCCTGTGTGGGGGAGAGTGGTCAGGAAGCAGGCGCCACGTTCAGGAGCCTCTCGGTGGCTCGGTGCCCACGGACTTGCCAGTTCATGGGGTGACGCCAAACCCGCCCACTGAGACGCGTGTGTGGATGACCAGGGCGGAGGATGCGTCTTCTGTCTCCTTCTTCCGCACAAGCCTCCAGGGGCTCACGCGGCTGAGCGCGCCATGAGAGGGCACGCCACCCTTTGGTCTGGTGTCTTCCTCCTCGGTCTCTCGTTCTGGAAGGATTCGGATTCCTTACAGGCACTTGATAGTGCTTCCTCCTCATCTCCCTTATTTCCTCTCTCTCTCCCTCTTTTAAATAAATTTTTTAGTTGATTTCAGAGAGGAAGAGAGCGCTATAGAAACACTTGATAGTGCTTCCTCATCTCCCTTATTTCCTCTCTCTCTCCCTCTTTTAAATAAAATTTTTTAGTTGATTTCAGAGAGGAAGAGAGAGCGATAGAAACATCAGGGACGAGAGGGAATCATTGATCGGCCGCCTCCTGCACGCCCCCCATTGGGGATGGAGCCTGCAACCGGGGCCTGTGCCCTGACCGGGAATCGAACCCTGACCTCCTGGTTCATAGGTTGATGCTCAACCACGGAGCCACGCCGGCCAGGCTCACCCTCTCGTATGTAATGAAGGGTTTGCAAAGTGAGGGAAGAGAAAAACGATTTTCTTAGAAACAATCAATTAACATCATGTACCATATTGCCGTTTTGCAAGTTTTGTCCATCACAGCATTTGCTATCAGATGTTATGTGTTTAACACTTTACCTCCAAGTAAGTTATAGTTCTTTTTAAAATGTTTAATTTTTTTTTGTTGATTTTAGAGAGAAAGGAAGGGAGAGAGAAAGAGAGAAACAATGATGTGAGAGAGAAACTTCGATCGGCTGCCTCCTGCAACCCCAAATCTGGCATGTGCCCTGGCCGAGAATCGAACCGGCAACCTTTTGGTGCTTGGTATCATGTCCAGCCATCTGAGCCACACTGGCCAGGGTGTCCGTTATAATTATCATTGGACTAGAGGCCCGGGGCACTGCACTGGTGGGGGTGAGGGGCAGGGGAGGGTCCCTCAGCCTGGCCTGTGCCCTCTCGTAGTCCGGGATCCTTCACGGGGAGCCGGCCTAAGCCAGCAGGAAGACATCCCTCTCGCAGTCTGGGACCCCTCTCTCTGCTGCTCGCTGCCCCTTACCGTTCTGCTTGCTGCTCCTTAGCGCTGCCGTGGCGGCGGGAGAGGCTCCCGCCACCGCCACTGCGCTCGCCAGCCGTGAGCCCGGCTTCTGGCTGAGCGGCGCTCCCCCGGTGGAGAGCACTGACCACCAGGGGGGCAGCTCCTGTGTTGAGCATCTGCCCCCTGGTGGTCAGTGTGCATCATAGCGACCAGTCATTCCGCCTTTCGGTCGATTTGCATATTAGGCTTTTATTGTATGGTATGTGTGCACTTTATTATAACTTCAGGAAACCCCTCCGTTATTTGTTTTGTGGGTCTTTTCCTGAGTAACTTCTAAGTGGTTGGCAGGTCAGTCCCAGTGCGATGGGGCAGGTGGAGCCCTTCAGTCCATGCTCCCTAATTTGCACACAGACTGTGCTGTGGGCCTGGACCGTCACCCACCGTCGGCTGCTGTCTGTTAACTTCAGGATCTCCCAGACACACAGGGAAGTGAAATGCTCCAGAACCGTCCCATTCCCTGTGTGAGCTTAATCACATTCTTATGGAAATACTTCTTCTTTCATCAACGTTTGCACAGACAAGGCCCCAGCGGGGTTTGTTTCTAGTGTGATGGATGAAACACAGAACGAACATTTGCCTCTGGACTTACTTTTATGAAGACAAATGGTCACAGCTGGTTTATAACTTAAAATTTAAATGCCAAAGTGATCGAGGAAAATCAGATTATGAATATAAGGCAGAGGTCTGTACCGGAAGCCAATTACTGTCGTGGTGAAATCTGCTTGGATGTGCGAATTTACCCAGAGGCAGTTGACAGCAAATATAAAACAGGAATTTTATAAAATGAGGTCATTCCCACTTTGTCCTGTAGAATCGATAAGTAGGAATACATTTATTGAGTCTTTTTTTTTTTTAAATGAGAAGAGCAAAACAATGAAACCCCAAATCCAGTTGAACGTGAGTGAATCGTTTCAAAGTCTACCGGTGCCCAGGTAACGAGGACAGCGGCTTCCTGCCACAGTGTGAAGGGACGCGCAACCACAATCATGCTGGACCCAGCAGATGGCCGTTTTCTAGTTGTTCCCAGCAGTAGCTGTTTGTGTCATTGATGCTGAGGATAGAGATGCTGAGGATAGAGATGCTGAGATAGAGATGCTGAGATCCAGATGCTGGTGATGAGATGCTGGTGATGGAGATGCTGGTGATGGAGATGCTGAGATCGAGATGCTGGTGATAGAGATGCTGAGATAGAGATGCTGAGGATAGAGATGCTGAGGATAGAGATGCTGAGATAGAGATGCTGAGATAGAGATGCTGAGGATAGAGATGCTGAGATAGAGATGCTGAGGATAGAGATGCTGAGATAGAGATGCTGAGGATAGAGATGCTGAGATAGAGATGCTGAGATAGAGATGCTGGTGATAGAGATGCTGGTGATAGAGATGCTGGTGATAGAGATGCTGGTGATAGAGATGCTGAGGATAGAGATGCTGGTGATAGAGATGCTGAGGATAGAGATGCTGAGGATAGAGATGCTGAGGATAGAGATGCTGAGGATAGAGATGCTGAGATAGAGATGCTGAGGATAGAGATGCTGGTGATAGAGATGCTGGTGATAGAGATGCTGGTGATAGAGATGCTGAGATAGAGATGCTGAGATCGAGATGCTGGTGATGGAGATGCTGGTGATAGAGATGCTGAGGATAGAGATGCTGAGGATAGAGATGCTGGTGATAGAGATGCTGAGGATAGAGATGCTGAGGATAGAGATGCTGAGGATAGAGATGCTGGTGTAGAGATGCTGAGATCGAGATGCTGGTGATAGAGATGCTGAGGATAGAGATGCTGAGGATAGAGATGCTGGTGATAGAGATGCTGGTGTAGAGATGCCGGGGATAGAGATGCTGAGGATAGAGATGCTGAGATAGAGATGCTGAGGATAGAGGTGCTGAGATAGAGATGCTGATGGTAGAGATGCTGAGATAGAGATGCTGAGGATAGAGATGCTGAGGATAGAGATGCCGGGGATAGAGATGCCGGGGATAGAGATGCTGAGATAGAGACGCTGAGATAGAGATGATGATGATGATGATGACGGTGAAGAAATTTGGGAGGAAGTGATCCTTACTATGTCATATAAATTGAAAGGGTAGACGCTTTGGAAGCTTAATTTTGACGCCATAACCATGGAAAGAGCATGTCATGTTAACTTTTTTTTGCCAAGTACAGCAGTTTGTTGTTAGCTGGACATAATATCAGAGTAACAGAATGTATGCCTTTGCACAGTTCATTTTAGAATTACTAGTTAATGGTAGGAGGTCCTTGTTCCGGCGCCTCATCCTTCTGGTTGTAAAATTAGTACAAGGGCACTCAGAACAGACGAGAACAGCAACCACAGAGCTAAGTCCTCTGTCAGGTAAAGAGGAAATGAAGGGAGCCCATGGCCGTGTCTCCTCCAGCGGTGCCTGTAGACACCGTTATCGGAGAACAATGTGCTGTGTTCACATCCAGCTATTATTCCGTGGCTGCAGGGCCCTTTCTGAGTGTGTCAACATAGAGACATGTGGTCGCGCCTGTCCGGTGTGGCTCGGTTGGGCTCGTCCCGTGTACCAAGAGGCCGCTGGTTCAATTCCCAGTGGGGGCACTCGGCCGGGTTGTGGGCTCGATCCCCAGGAGGGGGCGTGCAGCAGGCAGCCGATCCATGTTTCTCTCTCAGCGATGTTTCTCTCTCTCTCCCTCTCTCTCTCTAAAAATCAGTAAATCATATTAGAAAATAACAACGTGGTTGCATGACCAGGTCAGAGGTCACGTCAGTTCAGGTGCTGCCAGTCTTCTCTGTCCGTTGCCTCATGTAAAGTCGCTCCCTGAAGGATCTAGTCTGTCCAGTAGAGGTGCTGATACTCCTCCTGTCACCCCGCCTCCCGTCCACACAGCCCTCACAACATCTGAGGAAAAGCAAACGAGGAAACGTGGGCGATGCCTTCACCACCACGCTGGGCCTCGAGAGCTGCCCAGGAATCCACAAGTCAGTGTGGGCTTCCTTTCCGTGTTCTGGACTTCGGTTAACCGGACACGGGCACCCTGGACGTGTGACGTGTGATTCAGTACGCAACTGGGCACACCTCACGTGCTTGGCTTGCTGTGAGTCAAAGACGGTGATAACGATACGGCTCAAGTACGTACGCGTGGAAGAGATACGCGTTCGAACGTGGCTCCCGGATTGACTCTTCCTGTGGACTCCCCGTGTGGGAGAGCCCGGCTTTCCCGGGTGTGAAAGTGAGAAGCAGGAGGAACGAAGTCTCAGGCTCCCCTCTTCAGCAGACCCTGGGGTAGAGCTCAGACCCACAGGACACTGCAGTAAAGCAACGGGCCACAAGGCGGCGTCTCCAGCTAATGAGTCCTTTCGCCTTCACCCTGCGGTTAATGTCTTTACAGATGCACACTTACTACTTACATTCTTGAGAGAGATAGAAGCAATTTTTAGAAAAACATGCAGATCTCGTCATCCCGAAGTTACTGGCATTTCTAAAATCGTAAGCTGGCAGATGACTCTTAGAAGCTGATGTAGGCTTTCCCCAAAATGGAATCTGTGAATAATTCCCAGCTGCTGCAGAATGCCAGGACTTGCTTTCCTCTAGTAACGTGGTCTCTAACGCCTCTCTAGATGGGTGACTTTTCGAAACTTTGAAACATGCATCTCCCCAGAGGTTTCGTGACGGGTTTGAATCTTAGGTGTCGGCGGTCAACGGCAGCTCCTAAAATGCCTGTCCCACAGCTCATGGCCCTCCTCTTAGGCCTGGTCTACGATTTTGATAACGTCATTTGTTTTGCAACCGTATTGGCTCCGGGCGCAGATGTTCACATGTTTGAGCTTCGGTGTTTCTTCAAACACCAGCGATGTCGTCTGCGCCCAAGGCCATTGGGACACCCAGCGGACCCGCAGCCACGGCGCCCTCGTGTAGGTCATTAGAGACGCATGTAGCACCGTGCTGTCTAAATACGCTTTCAGATTGGGGCGGGGGGGGGGGGGGCGGGAGGGACGAGAGGCTCCACAGTTTTCGTGTGGGAATTCCTCGTTTTAAAAGAAACGCATGGCACGGTTTGGCTTTCATCGCAGTTTATGAAGGTACGGCGATTTTACTTGACCGTCATAGGAATGTTAACGTGCTTATGTGCTACTTTGGATGAAACTGAATTTTCTTTTGTCACCTTTTCTTTTGCGATTCCAGTTGGCCTTCAGTGTTATTTGTGTTCGTTTCAGGTGTATAGCCTAGTGGTTAGACAGTCACGTACTTTACAAAGTGGTCCCCCCACCCCCCGATGCTTCCAGTTCCCACCGGGCACCGTACATAAATGTGACAGTATGATTGCCCATGTTCCCTCTGCTGTGCTTTATGTCTTTAAGGCGATTCTGAAACTACCACTGTGTACTTCTAAACCCCCCCGCCTTTTTCACTCAGCCCCCGAGCCCCTCCCCTCTGACAACCATCAATCTGTTCTCCGTAGCTATCAGTCTGGATGAAACTAAATTTTCTGTTAGCTGTTCCGTGAACAGGGTTGTAGCATCTATACTAATAAAAGGGTGATATGCTAATTAGACCGGACATCTTCTGGACAAAGCCACGGTGGCGGGGGCTGAGGCAGAGGTGGTTAGGGGCGATCAGGCCGGCAAGGAGGGGGGGGTCAGTTAGGGGCGATCAGGCTGGCAGGCAGAGGCAGTTAGGGGCCATCAGGCAGGCAGGCAGACGAGCGGTTAGGAGCCAGCAGTTCCAGATTGCAAGAGGGATGTCCGACTGCCAGCAGTCAGACAGCCCCCGAGGTGTCCCGCATTGGAGAGAGTACAGTCCGGGCTGAGGGACCCCCTACCCCCCGCGCATGAATTTCATGAACCGGGCCTCTAGTCTATATAATAAAAGCCTAAGTGACCGTTAAGGCGGAACAACCAGAACGACCGGTCGCTATGACGCACACTGACCACCAGGGGCAGGTGCTCAACACAGGAGCTGCCCCCCGGTGGTCAGTGTGCTCCCGCAGGGGGAGCGCCGCTCAGCCAGAAGCCAGGCTCACGGTTGGCGAGCGCAGTGGCAGTGGTGGGAGCCTCTCCCGCCTCCACGGCAGCGCTGAGGGGCTGTGAGCCGAGCAGTAAGGAGCAGCAAGCAGGCAGGTGGACACCCCCTGAGGGGTCTCGGACGGTGAGAGGGTGCAGGCCAGGCTGAGGGACCCTCCCCCGCCCGCCCAGTGCACGAATTTCATGCACCGGGCCTCTCGTTATCTATAAAAACACTAAACTTTACGTGGGCGTTGTCCCGTGGTGGCTAAGAGCATGGGTTCTGGGCAGGTGCACCTGTGACCTTGAGCTGGGAGCCCTTGAAGATTGATACTTCAGGGTCTTCATCTAAAGCACCGAGACTCACAGGTCTGCTTGGGAGCTGAGGGGTGTGTGTGTGTGTGTGTGTGTTTGTGTGCGCACATGCACACGCGTGTGTGTGTGCGGAACAGAATGAAGACAGATGAAAGAAAAGGCCTAGGAGCAACATTGAACGTTCCGGGTAAGTCACTAAGATAAATGATGTTGAAGCTTTCTTACTCAGAAATATGTTTCTGGCGTCTCAACCAGCTTATCCTGTAAGCCGCAATTCTTTCCCGTGAGCCTGAAATTGCCGACATAGAACATACGAGCTGCTCGATAGACAGGTGAAACATGTCACCCTCGCTCCGTGCCCAGCACAAAGGGAGGTTTCCGTAAGCGCCCACCCGTGGAGGAACAGCAGCCCCGGGCAGTACACCTCGTGGCGTGTGCGTCTTTGGAGGTCCCTCGCGATGACGATGACGATCTTACCAACCCGAAGAAGGCGGGGAGGGGCAGTGTTACCCCTGCTGGTCTCCACGCCTTGTCCTGCCCCGCAGCGCCAGGCAGAGTCAGCCGTGGCGTGGGGTCTCAGCCCCGGGACACCTATTCCTTTTGTTCTCGGATGACACCTGACGGGCACACACCGTCCGCGCCCTTCTCCTGGGCACGTGAAAGCGGCCCAGAGAAGGACCAGGTTCGCCTGCAGTCCCGCTGGGCCCCAACCGCCTCACGCCCGGGCCGCTGGGAAAATGCTCGTCCTCCGCGGAGGCTCTGCTGAGCCTGAGGGAGCACCATTCGTGACCTCGTTTGCTCCTTAGGAAGCTCGGCCCCTCCCCGGGGGAGCTGCGCGGTCACCATCCAGGCGCCTCTCCCCATGGCGCCAGCATCGCTGCCTGCGCGGACCTGGCGAGAGATTCCCTTTGGCCGGACGCTGCAGGTCACGGTTCCCTTAACCATCAGCTACAGGCCGGGCTGTCATCGGCGCGAGGAGCCAAGAAAGAGACCCCGCGGGGGCCACGACACGGTTCGGCGGGAAGCGGATTCCTGTGCTGGGTCTCCGGTGACGACGGCGCTAGAGCGACCTGACGGGTCCCGTGGACGTTCAGGCCCACGGAGACGCCGGGCCCGTCCGGGTGCCGCTCTGAGTTTTAGGTTTTCAGCTCCCGTCACACACTGTGACGGTTTCAGAGTCGGACAGAATCGGCCCCTTGACGGTGCGTTTTCTTCCACGACTGAAAAAAGCCCTGCTGCGCTGTCTTCCCGCTCACGTCGCTTTGGGTGAGGGATGCCGTCACGCTTGGTTCTGTGTATGACACGGCTGTTAGAGGATCCCGCGGATGAAGTTCACACGGGCACCGGAGGCGAGGCCGTGGGGAGGCTGGGCCCCAGGCAAGGTCGCGACCCCACTCACGTCCCTGCCTCTTCTTCAGTCTCCTGGCCCCGTCTCGCCTCCCGGGCACAGCGACGGCCAGCTCGCCCCAGCAGATCCCAGCGACCCTTCCTCGCGTCGCCGCCGACTGGTCGAGCGCAGGCTTTGTGCGAGGCGTTCCGCCTAGAGGTTGCGCAGGTCACGGAAACGCGTTTTCACGGTTGCTTCGTGGCGAGGGAGCACCGTCCGTGACCTGGCTTTCAGCTGCCGGGGATTAGGTCACCAGCCGGCGCGAGCCCACCTGCTGTGGTGGGACTGGGACCGGCGGAGGCATGGCTGAGTCTCCATCCTCTGCCTGACGCCTCACACCTGCCCCCCCCACAGCCAGACGCCCCCTCTTTTCCTGGGTAACTTAGTGGGGTCCCAGTGGGTCATGTCAGCCCACAGACCCATGCCCGTCTCCTCCCCTTGTACAGGCTTCCCTGCACTGAGCAGGAGTTCCCCTCATTAGGGATTGAAGGAGACCTCCACCCGGTTCGGCTCAGTGGATAGAGGGTCGGCCCATGGACTGACGGGTGCTGGGCTCCATTCCAGTCAAGGGCATGGACCCCAGTTGCAGGCTCGATCATCGTCCCTGGTCAGGGTGCGAGCAGGAGGTCACCCGTCCATGTGTCTCTCTCACATTGATGCTTCTCTCTGTGTGTCTCCGTCCGCCTTCCACGCTCTCTAAAAGTCAATGGAAAAATATCCTTGGGGCGATCAATAGAATGTTTAAAAAAGAATTACAATGTGTAGAACAGGACGAGGGCCTGGCAAGCCGGTGGGAGAGGGGCGTGGGCGGGTGGCCGTGGCAGGTGATACAGGGCCGCCCGTCCTTGGACACTGACCGCGAGCCACTGCTCATCTGCCCGTGTGTGTTTCCCTCCCTCAGTGCCTTGCTACCTGGGAATCCTTCCTCACAGCACAGACCGACCTCTACGCCAAAGAGCCCTCCGAGGATAAACCTTAGTCCCACGGAGGCCGGCTTCCGTGACCCCGGAGAGACAGCATCGACTGGCCAAAGTGATTCCCTCGGGATGGGTCGTGTCCTTCTGAAGAGGACGGAAGGCGTTCTGCGGGGTCTGGGAAGCCAACGGGCGGGAGGTCAGGAGCGCCAGGTCGCTGGTATAGCTGGGGTGGACGGGCGCAGCTCACTTTCCGTTCTGTTCTTACACGTGTGTGCCCACAGTCAGCGAGATGTAGAGCATTGTAAGTATTTGTCCGTGGAACGTGTCATTCTAAATATATTGTAAAGACTCGATTTTAATAAAACGTTTGATAGGAAAGGACTGGCTGTGGTGTGTGCTTTTTCTGCAGAACCCGAAGCAGGTTCTCGTATGAACTCAGTGGAAAGTAGCAGTCACCTTCACTTCATCCCGGCTTCCTTGAAATACTATTCTCTTCGATATTAGAGAACTTAAGGTAATTACAAAAAATGATTTCATATGATTAAACATGAATGATAACTCTTTGATGGTTGGTTAAAAGATAAGTAATTGTTTTCCACAATTAAAAAAAAAGGTATCAAAATGATTATTTGCGTTCTTAGTTAGAAATCATTATGCGATCATATTCCCAGTGGTAAAATTTGGGGGGTCTTTTTTACATAGTCTTCACAACTCACATCTAGCTTTTATTTCTTTTTTAAAAAATATGGTTTATTGATTTTTTAGAGAGGAAGAGAGAGAGAGAGAGAGAACCATCAATGATGAGAGAGATTCATTGACCAGCTGCCTCCTGCACGCCCCCTACTGGGGATCGAGCCTGTATCCTGGGCATGTGCCCTGACTGGGAACCGAACCGGGAACCGGACCGGGTACATCTTGGTGCACAGAAGATGCCCCACGGACTGGGCCACACCAGCCATGCCCATGGCTTTTGTGTTTTGCTGTCCGCGGTGTTTGCGAGACCGATTCTGCCAGGCAGTTTGTGCCGCTGACCTATAGACAGGAAACGTACACGACACTCACTCCTTCACACTGACACCCTCGTAATCGCGATCAGACCAGCGGAGCGCCTGCTCCTGCTCATTCATGGCTGTGTTAAACACGGGATATGTTGATTATTGAATCGTGGCTAATTTGGGGGGATAGATATTTCTCAAGACTTTGGTATTGGGTCATGCATGTTAATTATATGCATGGCTTTATTTGGGGGGTTTGCCCCTTCTATGAGTGTCACACACAAAAACTAGACGTGTCAAGAATCTTAACTAAGATGAGAGACACACAAGCGCATATATAAATCCCAACCTACACATTTTTCTTTAACGCAGTAGAGACTCTGGCTCCATTTGCCAAGTTTGCTGACAGCGTTAAGCCGCACCTCGCCCCTGCCCGCCCGCCCCCCCCCCCCCCCACCTGGGCAGCTGCTAGGACAGCCTCTGTGGGCTCTCAGAGGGAGTCCAACCACTCAGCGCCCCCTCCGTGTGTGCGTGTTTCATCACCTCAGACCACACCCCTGCCTGGTGTCTGTCACTCCTGCCCCGCCCCCATCTCCACGCGGGAGGGACCGCTCCTCTGCTTCCTGTCTCTGCTCGCCCGTCTAGATTTGCCCGTTCCAGCTGTTTCATCTTCACGGAACCCTACGCTACGTGGCCTGTTGTGACCGGCTGCTCTAACATAACCTTTTCCGAGGGCGTTCCCGTCGCAGCGTTCGCGAGTGCTTTATTTCCGTGGCTGATGAAAACATTTCGTTGCATGACACCTCACAGTCTGCTCCTCCGTTATGTCTGTTCATCCTCGCACGGGCAGCCGTCGGGTTGTTCCAGCCTTGCCTTTCACGCACGAATCACGCGGCTGTAGGAGCTGGCGTGCACGTTTTTGTGTGAACCTGTTTTTATTTCTCCTGGGCCTGCATCTGGGAATGAAATCGCCGCCTCGTATCAGCACCCAAGGAAGTTTCCAGCTGCTTCCGGGGGCCGCACCGTTTACCTTCCTGCCTGCAACGGATGGGAGTTTGATTTCTCCACCGCCCACTAGCACTTGTTATCCGGGGCGGGTTTTCCCTCGTGGTACAGCCATCCTCGTGGATGCAGCCGTCTGGGGTGGTTGGTGTTGATTGGCATTTCCTGTTGCGGCTTTCCATGTGCTCACGGGCCCTTTTGTATGTTCTCTGGAGAAATGTCAGATCCTTTGTCCATTGTTTTAAGTTAGGTTATTTGCCGTTTTTATTATTGAGTTGTAAGAGCTATTGATACATTCTAAGTCCAAATTCCTGATCGGATTATGATTTGCGAATATTCCTTTTCCCTCTCTTGAGAATGGGCTTTGAAGCAGAAGATTTTAATGTTGACGAGGGTCAGTGTCTCCCTCTTCCCTCTTGCTTGCCTCTGGTGTTGTGTCTACGAACCCATCGCCGAGCCTGAGGCAGTGCAAAGTCACCCCTTTCTTCTCGGACCTTTCCCTTTGGGTGCCGGACTTGGACGTGTTGACTCCTGTGCGTGATGTGAGGGAAGGGCACAATTTCATTCTTTTCCCTGAGGACATCCACTCGCCCCCGCCCCGCTGGCTGGGGGGAATGTGTCTTATTTCACCCCTGGGGAGGCGGGGTCCTGCGTTAATGGCGAACCGGCACCCGATGTTGGACGCCGGTCCCTGAGTTCTGGCTGAAAAAAGAATTCAGAGCCAAGACTCCACTACAAGCCACCGTTTATTTAGAAAGTCACGGAGGTCGAAGGGAGCCATGGAAGAAGTGAGCCAGCTGGGCTGGGTGGGCTCAGGACACAAGTCACAGAGGCAAAGAAGGGCCCTTGGAGCTTAGGGAAAAGAAATGCAGTCAGAACACACCTGGGGGGTGGGGGGGTGGGCGGAGAGGGCACAGGCATGCTGCAGAGGGAGACACCCTGGGTCCTTCCTCTTAAGGGAGGCCTCAGGAGAGGATCCAGTAGGATACTCATCAGCTTCCCCGGTGTGTCTGCTCAGGGTCTCAGCCTCCGTTGATTCGTGGGCATCAGAGGAGGAGGTCATTAGTCATCAGCCTCCCCTGCCCCCACGGCCTTGCTGCTTTTCTGGGGCCTAAATGTCGTCTCCAGTTTGACCAACACTCTTGTCTCTGTGGTCAGCAGGCCAAGGCTTTGTTTCGAAGAGTATTTGATGCCGGGCCAGAACCTCATTGTCCCGGCGGCTTAATGTTTAAGGGAGTGAGAGGAGGCTGCTCTCCAGCCCCTTGTTCTTCCCCTGAAGGGTTCTACCACACTCCGCATGCCCAGGGAGGAATGGGCACCCTTGGGGCACAGTGCCATCTTACCGCGGTTCATTGCTAGGCACCCAGGGCCTTCCCCCGGGTGACCTTCCATACCGGGCTCGTGGTTCCCACCCCGCTCCTGTCTGTCTAGCTGTCTGCCACACCACCTGGAGCTGGTTGTAATGTGTGCTGGGATGGTTGCTGTGAGTAACATGAAATAGGATCCCTGGATCCCTCATCATCAAACGCTTTGCAACAGCCACAGAACAGCATCATATATTTGACTTCTACTTAAAAGGAAGACCTCCCCTAAGGTTTCCATGTGCCTTTCACTGAACACGTGCCGGTTTCCCATGCCTGCTCCCGGGACACTGGGTCCCTTCTGCTCAGTGTCCCCTTCCCCGGGCCCAGCTCTCACGGAACCAGGAAACGTCTCCCGATGCCCAGCGTTCCCAGCACCAGATGGGGAGGGACAGCCCAGCCGCAGGGAGAAGGAAAGCCACCTGAAACAGATCCTTGTGGGCAGCCCGCTTCCGGCATCGCGCTGACAGATGTCTAGATGATGCTCCGCGTGTTTGGTGGTGGCTTTGGGTACACGCTCGGAGCAGTTGGAGGTGGCGGTGAACTCTGCGTGTACTGCGAGAAACAACAACGCGAGGCATGTGGGGCATTCACAACGCTGGCCTTGTTTGTGACGTGTCCCAGGCCCCCTCCGTCTGTGGGAGGGAAATTAGCCTGCCAGGCCTACAGGGCTGGGGAGTATGAGAAGCAATTATGCACAGCCCACTGTGGCTACTTGGAACCCCACCCCCCCCCCGCAAAAGGCATGAAATTCGACATCGGTTTCCCCTTATTCCTTCCTCCTTGGCCCCCATACTTGAAACTTGCAGCCCAGGCATGAATTTATCCTGAGCTAAAACAAGCCACAGGTCCTAGCTCCGAAGGTATAGTTAGTAATAAGAAAGGTCCCACGTAGGATGCAAATGTGTGAGTGTAAATACTAGCAGACGTAGACACAAATTTGAGTTCATATTGACGTACACGGGAGTGTGTGCACGTGCGGGGTGGCAGCGTGTGCGGTAATTAGTGGAAAGACAAGCGCACTAGAAATCACCGGAGCGGGAAGCCCATGGCATGGATGCTGATGCTTCTGGTCCTGCCTCCTCTCAATGAACCACAGCTCCCTCGGGTTTGAAAACATGCGTACGTGCGTCTTCATAAAGTTACTGAGCAATGAGATGCGTTCGGTGTGTGTGTGTGCGTGTGTCTGTGTGTGTGAGAGCATGTGTGTGTGTGAGTGTGCATCTGTGTGTGTCTGTGTGTGTGTGCGTGTGTCTGTGTGTGTGAGAGCGTGTGTGTGTGTGTGTGAGTGTGCATCTGTGTGTGTCTGTGTGTGTGAGAGCGTGTGTGTGTGTGTGTGTGCATCTGTGTGTGTCTGTGTGTGTGAGAGCGTGTGTGTGTGTGTGTGTCTGTGCGCGCCGTCATCCCTTGGTGAGTGTGACCCTTTCCGGCCACGATTACATTCGTGTGTGTGTGTGTGTGTGAGAGTGTGTGTGTGTGTATGTGTGTATGTGTGTGTGTGTGTATCTGTGTGTGTGTGTGTGTGCGCGCGTGCTGTCATCCCTTGGTGAGTGTGACCCTCTCCGGCCACGATCACATTCGTGTGTGTGTGTGTGTGTGTGTGTGTATGTGTGTATGTGTGTGTGTGTATCTGTGTGTGTGTGTGTGTGCGCGCGCGCGCGCCGTCATCCCTTGGTGAGTGTGACCCTTTCCGGCCACGATCACATTCGCCCCGAAGGGCAGAGCGGACCCCGTAGGCCTGCTTATACTTCCCTCGGCGTAAGCCATGGAGAGGGAAGAGGTGGCTCGTGTTTTTCAGTCTACAGCGTGTCAGCCGGGGGAAGCTTCTGGAAGATCAGAAGAACAATGCTTTCTCGTTTTAAGGGAAATCATCCCCGCACGTGCAATTTAAATAGCTCGTCAGAGCCGGGTAAGTGAGGCATTTGATAATTTTGCATAAAAGGCGTTCGCTTCTACCTGAAGTATGTGGTCACCGATTCCAAGATTAAGTGGCGATCGCTTTTAGGTGCTTTACTGGAACAATCTGAGATGGCAAGATCTTTTGAAACCCTTGGCATCGAACTGTCGCCATCCATGCATCCCCTCGGGTGCTAATGCGCTAACTCCACAGATACGCCCCTGCTGACAGGGCCCCGCCCGCCATCTGGGCGGCTGTATACAGTAATAGTAAACTAACACGCTAAGCGCCCAGCCAGTCACCGGTGACTGACACTATGCGTTCCGCCTGGAAGACAACACAGGCTGGGCGCCTACCGTGTGAAAGAAGGGCCGCCTGCCCTCAGGACCCGCAAGGCCCACGAGGAGACAGACGCCGCGCACAGATAGCAAGAAATCCCCGTGGGGGCCTGCGTGAGTCCCCAGGGTTGCCATAAGAAAGCCCCCCACTAGGTGGCTCAGGACAGCAGAGACTGATTGTCTCACAAAATGGAGTCACTCGGGGAAAACCCCACACCAACAAACCCACATTGAACTATGAGAGTCACTATGCTTGACTCTCCCAGGGAAGGAAGGCCTAGGTCAACCGCTGGGCGACCTGCCCGGGCTGCCGGACACCCCTTTGCTCCAAATGTGGAAGGTAAGTGCGCTCCGACCGACCGGCAACACCTGCTGGGACGTCCGTGTTGCTGCTCACTTCGGTCTATGAAAACCTCTCACTTTCGCTCTTCGGAGTTCCGTTCTATCTGCAGAATTTTTTCTTGTAACTCCATCCAGTAGTCGGAGCTGAAGTGCATTGGTGATGAAACGCTGGGAATTCTGAAATGCAAAGAGGTCGGTGGTTATCAGAACGTGGCCAATGCACGGACAGGTTACAGTTCCTTACCTGTCGCCTGCAAGGCCTGGCTGATACCGGTTGTGGTTGGAGTCAGATGGGACTCTTGCCTGGATGCCTCCCTTTAGACCGTTTGCCTCTGGGGCTGCCACCCGTGCGCCAGGCCCTGGGAGTGACGTCAGCCACACAGAATAGGCTCAGTACCCGTTCAGCGGGACGGAGACTAAAAATCTGGATGACTCACTATTTTTTCAAACTCCCACATGACTTCCGTCGCAATGTCTACTGAGGGTAGTCGTTCAGAATGGCACCTGCCATCTGCACGAGGCGTTTCTCTGCCGCAGGGAATTGATTTCATAGCGCTGGCGTTGGAGGGTTTGGTCCAGTTCTGTCGTCGTGTGTCTAAAGTAACGCCTAAGACCTTCTTCTAAATCCTATATAATAAAGAGGTAATATGCAAATTGACCATCACACTCTCACACAAGATGGCCGCCCCATGTGGACACAAGATGGCTGCCACAAGATGGCTGGCAGGGGAGAGCAGTTGTGGGCAATCAGGTCAGCAGGGGAGGGCAGTTGGGGGTGACCAGGCCTGTAGAGGAGGACATTGGGTGGGGGGAGGGGGGGACCAGGCCGGCAGGGGAGGGCAGTTGGGGGTGACCAGGCCAGCATGGGAGGGTATTTTGGGGTGACTGGACCGGCAGGGAGGGCAGTTGGGGGCGATTGGGCTGGCAGGGGAGCAGTTAGGCATCAATCAGGCTGGCAGGTGAGTGGTTAGGGGGTGATCAGGCTGGCAGGCAGAAGCGGTTACGGGCAATCAGGCAGGCAGACATGCAAGCGGTTGGGAGCCTACAGTCCTGGATTGGGAGAGGGATGTCTGACTGCCGGTTTAGGCCCCAGAGGGGTCCCAGATTGGAGAGGGTGCAGGCTGGGCTGAGGGACACCACCTCCCCAATGCAGAAATTTTATGCTCCAGGCCTCTAGTTTCATAATAATTTGCCTGCATTTCACTGGAGATGGCTCCCGGGGGAAACGTAGTCCAATCACAAATGTACTGGGGAATCAGGGGCCTAAAATAGGCATGCAATTTTTTATTCTCTCTCTGCTCAGTCTTGGCTACCGGCTGCCAGGGACCTAGAGCTCCCCGAGTAGACTCTCCCCTTTGAGCATGTTCTGCCACGAGATGGCCTGCTCCAGAGAACGTGCCGTCAGTCCAAGCTGGTTTGACTGTGTTTGAGGTTGTGGTCTTGTAAACTGGTCTGAAAATAGCCACTTTTTCAAGACCGCCAACTTCTGCACTTACGGTACGCCTTCACATGAACCCCACAGGCACCGGGTCGAGGATGGAGTGTCTCCCCCACCAGCTGAGTGGCTGGGCCCTCTGCTTTTAAAAGGCCGGAAGCTGTCATCACAGGGGACGCGTGGAAATGCCTCGTGTCAGGAAGGAACGGAGAACAGAGCTTCCTTGGTGCCAGGCAGCTGTGTCACCAGCAGGGTGACGAGCATGGATGTTTCCTGTAGTGCAATGCAAGGAGGAAACCGGGAAACAGCACCCACATGCACCCATGGAACCTGCGGGTTCTGTCATCGCTTCCATCTGCATGACGTTCTGCCCCGGTTACTATGGTACCTGGGGTATAGATGACACGTCACATGTTTCATGAGGCCTCGGGGCTCAGGAAGGGTTTGACTGCAGGTGTTTCAGGCCAAAACCACAGCGGGGTCTCCGGGGGTCATTGGTTCACGCTTCACACCAGGCAGTGGATGTAAGTGGCTGCTCTGGCCACTAGGAGGAGCTGTATGCCGCTCCATCCACTGCACATCACCCAGGACTCTGCTCACCTGTAGGAGCCAAAGACTTCAAGTGCGAGGGTCCTAAAGAGTTGGCATCTTGCCCAGCCAGCTTGGCTCAGTGGTTGAGTGTTGACCTATGAACCAGGGGGTCACAGTTCAATCCCCGGTCAGGGCACATGCCCGGGTTGCGGGCTTGATCTCCAGGGTGGGGCATGCAGGAGGCAGCCGATCCATGATTCTCTCTCAGCATTGATGTTTCTATCTCTCCCTCTGCCTTCCTCTCTGAAATCAATTAAATATGTATATTTAATTGGGCGGGGGGGGGCTTCCATCTGTGCATGTCAGGCCCTGGGTGTGATGCCAGACACACAGTACTTGTGGAAACTGACTTAGAATAACATATATGTCCTATGTAATAAAGAGGGATATGCAAATTGACCGTCACTCAACCACAAAGATGGCTGCACCCACAGCAGAGGCCGAGTTCCTGTAACGGGTCTTAACGAGCAATCAGCAGGGACCTGAGGCTGTGCCCCCTCCGCCTCCGCCCCCATGGGGCTTGACCGGGGACCTCAGGCCATGTCCCCTGGCGCCAGGCTGGGGGACCATAGGCTGCGCCACCCTGCCCAGCGGGACTTGATGGGGGACCTCAGGCCGTGCTACCTGTCCCAGCACTGGACCAGGGGAACGGAGGCCGCGACCCCTGCCCGGCGGGGCTTGATGGTGGACCTCAAGGTGCGCCCCCCACCCCGGTGTCAGGCCAGGGGACCTCAGGCTGCTCCCTCCACCCTGGCATCAGGCCAGGGGACCTCAGGCCACGACCCCACCCGGCAGAGCTTGACGAAGGACCTCAGGCAGCACCCACTGTCCTGGCACTGGGCCAGGGGACCTGAAGCCGCACCCCCTACCCTGGCGCTAGGTCAGGGGGCCTGAAGCCATGCCCCCCATCTGGCGGGGCTTGACAGGGGACCTCAGGCAGTGCCCCCCACCTAGCAGGGCTTGACAGGGGACCTCAGGTCACGCGCTCCCCCGCCCCAGTGCTTGGGCCGGGGGACCTCAGTCTGCTCCCCTTGTCCCGGGCTGGGGGACCTCAGGCTGCACTCCCTGCCCAGTGGAGCTTGATGAGGGAACCTGAGGCTGCACTCCCCTCCTGGTGCTGGGCCGGGGGACCTGAGGCTGCACTCCCCTCCTGGCAGGGCTTGATGGGAGACCCCAGGTCATGCCTCCTGCCCGGTGGGGCTTGACAGGGGATCTCAGGCTGCATCTCCCACCCAGCGGGGCTTGACGGGGGACCTCATGGTGCGCCCACCCTGCCCCGGTCTGAGCTGGGGGACCTCGGGCCACGCCCCCCACCCCAACACCGGGCCAGGGGACCTGAGGCTGTGCCCCCTGCCTGGTGGGGCTTGACAGGGGTGGGATGGGACTGGCCGGGTCTGGATCTAGCCCAATGGGGGGGAGGGGCTGGTTGGGTCTGGGTCTCACGTGATTTTGAGGTGCATGTGGGTGGGCGGGGACTTGACTCTGGGTCCCGTGGTGTGCCCCAGACTCTGACAGGAGGAAGGTTTTCATATACATTTTACTAATTTTCTTTCATCTCTGACACTTCTATTACAGAGAAAGGGCAACTAGCAATATTAAAATATTTCCTCTAATTAATCCCCTTTTAATGTGCATGAATTTTGTGCACCGGGTCACTAGTTACTGATGAAAAGGTAAAAGAAATAGTCACACTCAGATCTGTTAGTTCAAGTAAATACTGGCTTATGTTTTGAAATTACTTTCAAAACTCTTCTCTTCACCATCATTTTTATTTGAAAATCTCCCATTTCGGAATGTTATCACTCCTGACATACATATTGGCTTGTGACATGGATGTATGTCTCTGACTATAAAGCTTGAGGCCACAGGACGTGTGCTCCAGGCGTGCACACTGCTCTTCAGCAGCAGAGGGGAGACACAGCCCGGCGGCGTGACTGAGTTCACGCGTGGAACGAGCCCATTTTTATCCAGGTGGCGTTTTCCTGGAGCAGCGTTGCGTGCTTATTAGTGCAAAGCCCTGGCCCCTTTGCTGCTGTCCCACCCAGAGCAGCCCTTCCCCTTCGGGCCGCAGCGTCATCCCGCCGTCACCCGGGACACACCACTGCCCTGCACGGTCCTTCTCTCTCTTTGGCCAGGGTCACCTTCACAGCAGCAAAAAGAAGAAAAAACGGGAAACGCTGATGTTAGTAAATGTCCCCGGTGTACTCTAAGCTGCCCGTGTGGGCCAGGCGCTGGAATAACACCGAGCGTAAACGGTTTAGGACGGAGGGACTGTGGCCTTGGTGGGAGACACCTGTACGCGCTGGCCCTGACTGAGATGAAAGGGGAGCCGCAGCCTGTCCTCCATCAGGAGTGAGGCCCACCCCGCCTCTCCTTCAGCCCAGGGGAGCTCCAGGAGCCCACGGGGGCCAGGCCGCCTGCCCGAGCATCAGCCTCCCCGGCGGCCCGCCTGCGCTCCTCACCCTCAGCAGAGACAGCGGGAAATGCTGTCACTCAGACTCCCTGCCGCCCTGGCAATTGGGGAAGCCGAGTGGACAGGCAAGGGCACCAAGAACCGCCATCCAAATTTAGAGAAAAAAAAAAGCAAGTGCTCTCTGTGGGAGAACTACCTCCTGCTGTCAAAATGCCCTCCTGGTCCCCCAAGCTGCAGGCCCGCCACCTGGGCTGCGCCCAGCTCCCAAGCCTGGTGCCCAGCGCCCAGCACCCACCCAGGCCATGCCCAGTGCCCGGCACCCAGCCAGGCCATGCCCAGCACCCAGCCAGGCCACGCCCAGCGCCCAGCACCCAGCCAGGCCATGCCCAGCACCCACCCAGGCCATGCCCAGCATCCAAGCCCAGTGCCCAGTGCCCAGCACCCAGCCAGGCCATGCCCAGCGCCCAGCACCCAAGCCTGGTGCCCAGCGCCCAGCACCCAGCCAGCCCATGCCCAGCACCCAGCACCCAGCCAGGCCATGCCCAGCGCCCAGCCACCACCATGCACTGTGGCCAGCATGCACTGGGCGGGGGCGCTCTGACTTGGCCCATGAGGGATGTAGTCTTAGGACCAAAGCATCCTGAGCTGGAGCTAACTCCAACCTGGCAACAGGCGCGTTGCAAGGAGAAAGCCCTCTTTCTTTCCTTCCTTCTCGGTAAACCTGCTGTCGCTGCTGTTTAATTCTTCTCTCGAACATCAGTGTGTTTTTCCATGAAACAAACAAGCAAACAGGATGCCCTGTAGAGCAAACAGAAATCATCATTTCGGGCCCCGAGGTAGGTCCTGCGCAGTCGAATGCTGGAATAGAAATGGCCAGGCCAGGCAGTGGGGCTCAGTGAGCGTTGACCTATGAACCAGGAGGTCATAGTTCGATTCCCGGTCAAGGGCACATGCCCGGGTTGCAGGCTTGATCTCCAGTGTGGGGTGTGAGGGAGGCAGCCAATCAATGATCCTCTCTCATCATTAATGTCTCTCGCTCTCTCCCCCTCTCTCTTTCTCTCTCTCTCTCCCTCCCTCCCTTCCTCTCTGAAATCAATAAAAATATATTAAAAAAATAAAACCTATTCATCCTCTCTTTGCTTACCCTCCTTTTCAAAAGACAGAGAGGGAGAAGGGGGAAGGAGGGAGAGAGAGGGAGAGGGAGAGAGAGCGCCTCTGTTTCGTCATGTGGAAGCTAATTTTGTCAACAACAGTGTGAGATCCTGAGCTGTTGGAGGTTTGGGTTGGTGGCGGCTGCCAGAAATTCAGCGGCACGTTCCCCTCACCCCGAGGAGGTGTCGGGAGTGTGGAGACAGACACCGGAAGGCAGAGCGAGTGACAGCCATTCTCTCCCGGGCTATTTCTAGACACCAGGTTTGTTCTGTCATTCAGAGCTAAGTTGAGCCCTAGCCGGTTTGGCTCAGTGAATAGAGCATCGGCCTGTGGACTGAAGGGTCCTGGGTTCAACTCTGGTCAAGGGCACATGCCCAGGTTGTGGCCTGATCAAGGCGGGGAGGAGAGCAGGGGATGTGTGTGCCGGAGGCAGCTGATTCATGATTCTCTCTCATCATTGATGTTTCTCTCTCTCTCCCCCTCTCCCTTCTTATCTGAAATCAATAAAAATATATATTTTTAAAAAGAGCTAAGTCAAGACCACGTTCCCTGGGGAGGACAGTCTTTCCGGGGAGCCTCCTTTGGGGTTCCCGCTCAGCGACGACCCCATTTCCTTCCGCCTCTCGGGACGGCCCGCAAGGAGGTCTGTGTCCACGGTGCTGCTCGCCCCATTTTCTCTGAATCCCCTGGGCGCGGCTTTCGCCCACCACTCCTCCGCCGCCTCTGCCCCCTCCCCCTCCAGCCTCCAGGTGACCAGCGGCACGCCTGTTCTAACCCCAAGGCCCAGTCGCCGGTGGCCCGCAGGTGGAGGGTGACAAACGGGCCACCCTCTCCTCCTGGGACTCTCCTTGTGCGGAGCGGCAGCTCTGGCGTCCTGCTGCCTCCGTCCACCCTCAGTGTCCTGGGCAGCGTCCTTCTTCCGCCGCCCTGGCCGCGTGGTGCTGGTTCCGCAGGGACCCGTCTTCCCCTGTGAGGGAGGTCGGCCTGAGGGTAAACTGCGCTGGGTTTATTTCAGGTAGACCTTCTACAGGCCCGTGGAGGGTGTCCCCCAGCAGGCACACACACTTCGAGTAATGATAGAGGCTGTGTTCCCTAAAATACATTTCCTTTTCAAAACCGAGCCATCAGCCTCTTCCAGTGCATATGCATTCTGGGGGGCACCCTGTCAATATAAAAATGGTGTATAAATTACATAGTGCGTCTCCTAGCTCCAAGCTCTCCCTCGCATCGCAGGCTCACATCCTCCGGTGCGGGACGGCTCCTCCACGGACCGGAGGCCTCTGTGACCGACCCGCAGCCTGTGCTGTTCCCGCCCCGAACCCTTCCTCCGTTCAGTTCACCACCGCTCCACCTCTGTGCACGCTCAGGCCCAAACCTCAAGGCAACCCCCGAGCTTTCTCTTTCTCTCAGACACCCCGTTACCCTGCTGCCTAGACCTCCAGGCGTATTCGGAACCCGACCTGGCACAGCTACCCCTCGCCCACGCCCTGGCCTCTCACCGGGGGACAGGGGACACCACCTCGCTGGTCTCCGGCTTCTGCGCTGGCCTCTCCCCTTAGCCTCCTCTTACCCAGAACGCGGAGGGAGTCAGCCTCTTGGTTCCCAGGCCAAGAATCCTGAGCCCGTTTGTAGCTGACGAGGAAGGCCCCACGAGAGTGCGGGAATTCAGGGCACGGGATGGGCAGTTGGTGGCGGCAGCCAAATCATTTTATCTGGAAGAGATCAGCGAGGTGGCGACATTTTGTTACGGTTTTCATTAGGATTCTGCAGGGAAACATGACAAAAATGTACAGTGTCAAAAGCAAGTGCTCACCGGCGATTTAGCACTCCTGCCTCCATTCGCTGTGATCAGCTCGCAGAGGCTCCTCAGACCCGCGGGGCGATCGCGTGGAGACAGCGCGCTCGAGAACAGCAAGCCCCGTCCTGTTGTTTAACCTCAGCACCGTCCGGCGGGCGGGACACACGGCACTTAGCGTCCCTTTTACAAATACGTACGTCCCCACGAGGACTAAGTGGCTTTCAGCGGTGGAAACAGAACCAAAAGCTGGTTTTTTTTCACCAGGTTTCTTGTCCTGGCACGGCTGGCATCTGGGGCCGATCACTGTCCATCGAGGGGCTGTCCTGGGCACGTGGGGTTTCCCGCCACCCCCCCGGCCTCCGCCCACCGGCTGGCAGTCACACGCTCTCCTCCCCCGCGGTGTGACAAGGTCTCCAGTCATCACCAGTGTCCCCTGGGGGACCAAATCCAGCCCCTGTGACTGAACAGCTGTCCCAGCTTCGCCCACAACCTGTTTGTAAGCAAGGAAGGCCCAGATCCTTCCCTCCCCCGCCCCCCACTAACGTCAGCAGTGAAGACAACACATACCATATCCTTTAAAATCCACATTTCATCACAGGGCATTAGAAATAAGTTACGGCTGATTACACGTCATTCACTAGATGTCAGGATTTACTTGTTTAAGATGCAGGCTGTTCAGTAAAGAAAGAGCCATTTAATAAATCAGAAAAGTGCTACGTTGGGGTTCATAAATTAGGATGGGCTAGGGTTCGGCCAGATGGCAGAACAAAGATAGTAGGACTTGGGTCAAGAGCAAGCCCGTGGAGCAGAAAGGCCTCGTCCTCCGTGGGCCTTTGCCTTAGAGCTATAAACATCTGCCAAGGGCCACGGCGTCGCTGAGCTGTGCCTTTAATGACTGCAAATGCGCACCTTCCGGAAGCCACGCCTCCGCGTTGGCTTTCCACCTTGCGCAGTCACGTACGTGACGGCCGCATCCTAGCAATTACAGGGTGTGACTTGCATCCCTTTTCACCTTGCAATTCCCGCAGACACGTTTGCTGTTGCTACACAACGTGCGTGGCTATCACCTGAATGACCACGTCATAAATAGTCATGGGCTCGCACCGCGCCAGGCCCCCGCTGCTGTGGCTGCGCGTGGCGTTGAGGTCACACGGGTCACACTGCCACAACCACCTCTGAGATATTCAGTCACGTTGCTTTTTTAGGCAGATCCCAGGAAGTGAGGGGCTGGACCCGGGCGTGTGTGGACCAGCTGAGCCCGCAGCCCCTTACCCGTCGGCCACGTCCCATCCTTGCTGGGTGGGGGCGTTTCCACCTTTTCCATGTTTTGCAAGTGGATAGTCACCACCTCCACTTGGCGGCCCCCGTTGTGGGTGCTCATGGTCTCGGTGTTGGGGGACGGACAGGAGCATTTCTCGGCGCCTCCCCTGCCTGTCACCTCGCGGGCACGGGCGCGCTGCCTGAAGGCCCGGCCCTGCCTCGCCGCCCACGCCACGGCCCTCCGCAGCCTGGCCCTTGTCACCCCCGCGGTCAGGACCTGAAGCTGCATCGCGCGCGCGTGCGCGCTCGTCTTTGGGTCACTAACTCCTCCAATAAAGCGAAACCCAGCGGGCGCAAGGGTGGGTCTGGTCTGGGATGGGACTCGGACACGGTAGGGCCTGGATAAACGTCGCTGAGTGAAACGATGAAGGTTTAAGGAATGAATCTCAATTTATAACAATATCGATTCTGACCGATGGCCACTCGGACCTTTTACAGACAGCTGGTCCGTCTCCCCTTGTGTGGGTGCTTCCCCACTTGGTCACATTCAAGCAAGGCCAAGCAAGGCCAAGCAGGGTCAAGCAGGGCCGAGCAAAGCCGAGCAAGGTCGAGCAGGGTCAAGCAGGGCCGAGCAGGGCCGAGCAGGGCCGAGCAGGGTCGAGCAGGGCCGCACGAGCAGGGCCGAGCAGGGCCGAGCAGGGTCGAGCAGGGCCGAGCAGGGCCGAGCAGGGTCGAGCAGGGCCGCACGAGCAGGGCCGAGCAGGGCCGAGCAGGGCCGAGCAGGGCTGAGCAGGGTCGAGCAGGGCCGCACGAGCAGGGCCGAGCAGGGCCGAGCAGGGCCGAGCAGGGCCGAGCAGGGCCGAGCAGGGCCGAGCAGGGTCGAGCAGGGCCAAGTTGGGCCGCACGAGCAGGGCCGAGCAGGGCCAAGCAGAGCCGCACGAGCAGGGCTGAGCAGGGCCGAGCAAGGTCGAGCAGGGTCAAGCAGGGCCGAGCAGGGCCGAGCAGGGCCAAGCAGGGCCGAGCAGGGTCGAGCAGGGCCAAGCAGGGCCGCACGAGCAGGGCTGAGCAGGGCCGAGCAGGGTCGAGCAGGGCCGCACGAGCAGGGCCGAGCAGGGCCGAGCAGGGTCGAGCAGGGCCGAGCAGGGCCACACGAGCAGGGCCGAGCAGGGCCGCACGAGCAGGGCTGAGCAGGGTCGAGCAGGGCCACACGAGCAGGGCCGCACGAGCAGGGCCGAGCAGGGCCGAGCAGGGCCGAGCAGGGCCGAGCAGGGTTGAGCAGGGCCGAGCATGTTTGGTGTGCCTTGGCCAATGGGAGGCGCGCGGAAGTGGGGTGTGTGTGTGTCTGGGGCAGACGAAGGGCTGGCCTCTCTCCCCCGGGCTCTCACCCCCTGCGCGCGTCAGTGCCATGCTCTGCGCCGTGCCGCCCCTGCCAGCCGGGCTCTCCGTGTCGCGTGTCTGTGAATAGGTGCCAGCCGCAGTGCCCCTCGGCGGCCGTGCCGTGTGAACCAGACAGAAACAGTGAGCGCTGGGGGCTGAGACGGAGGGCTGGCGGGCCCTGCGGGAGGATCCAGTGGAACCGCCTGGTGCAGAGATGAGCCGGTTTAAAAACGTGGTCAAGCCCGGCCGGCGTGGCTCAGGGGTCGAGCATCGACCTACCAACCGGGAGCTTGTGGTTCGATTCCCCGTCAGGGCACGTGCCGGGCGTGCAGGAGGCACCCGACCCGTGATTCTCATCATTGATGTTTCTCTCCCTCTCCCTTCCTCTCTGAAGTCAATAAAAGCACATTTTTAAAAGTTATGTGGGAACTTGATGAGTGAAAAGCCTAAGAACGGAGCTCTGACCAGCCTCGAGACACTGCCGTCAGCGGGAAACACTGCTTCCTGCTCAGGAAGCCCCCCGGAGCCGCCCGGCCCGCTGCCCCATTCAGAAGCCACACGTCCACGGCCACACCACAGTCGTCAGGGACCCAGGTCCAAATAAATAGCCTTTAATTGTGATACATTACTGATTACAGTAAAAATTGGCATCTCCCCCTTCAAAAGCAGAAGCACCAGTCCGAGAAGGGACGGAAGGAAGGAAAGGTGTCGCCAGGGACATGGAGCGTGACCTTGTGTGCACACGGGATTTCGTACGGAACACACTTTCTAAAAGGAAGGCCGTTTCGCACACCGAGCTCTGGTGGGGCGGCCGTGGTGTCATGCGGACGGACAAAGTGAAAACCCCCGTGACGCTCCACGTCCACGTCGCAGGAAGCACGGCCCTCTCTCCAGCCTTTCCGCGGGAACAGTGGCGTTTCACAGACAGATCTGGGCCGCGTGTGTCGCGGTTTCTTCTCCCGCAGCCTCGGGGACTCTGGGGGGACCCCGAGGGGCTGTTGCACGTCAGAACCAAGGGGCTCACCCGGGCCTCCGGCTTGGGCCGAAGGCCCGCTTCGCCAGGCCGCGCCGCCGGGGACGGGGATCCCGAGGAGAGAGACGCGGCCCGCCTTGGAGGAGCTCACAGCCTAGTGGGGGACACGGAGACGCGGACACGGACGGGAAACGGAGGGAAATCATCAGACAACTTGAGAAACTCCTTGGCGGTCGGGACAAACTTTGGGAGCTAGGAATGGACGGTGAAGAGGGACGCCGTCCAGTGCAGGGACAGCCCGGCGGCTTCGGTATCATGTGACTTCGGCGAAGGCGGTGATGTGGTTCTGCAGAGAGAGAGGAAGCGAAGTCAGGGTCTGGGCGGGACGGGCCCCGTCCGTCCGGGGCTCGGTGCTTCTGCAGACCGTCACCAGCCGCGCGGACAGCCACAGGCGGAGGAGGGGTAGGGGCTCGGGCCGCAAGACACACAGCGGTGTTAGGTTCCATGCACCGTGACATAACTTAGCTGCTAAGTGCATGTTGTATTCCACATTCTTTAAAAATATATACATGTATCTATTTTTATTGATTTCAGCGAGGAAGAGAGAAACATCAATGAGAGAGAAACAGCCATCGCTGCCTCCTGCACGCCCCACGCTGGGGATGGAGCCCGCAGCCCAGGCCTGTGCCCTGACCGGGACTCCAACTGATGACCTCCCGGTACAAGGGACAATGATGCTCAGCCGAGCGCCGCCGGCCAGGGCCGTCCTCAGCATTCTTAATTCGCCGAAGAAGTGGAAACGGTGTACCTGCTCTTCAGAATGAGCACTGAAATTCGGAGAGAAACGGCAGAGCCAGACACATTCATGTTCCGCTCGGTGCGGACGGCATGCGGGAGCCTCGGCGTCGCTGCTCCCGGGAGACAGATGGCGCGGACGAGGTGGGCACGGGCTCCGTCCCTTGCGGGCGGACAGAGACCTACTTAGACACCTCGTTTCTGCTGCAGGAGGCCGGGCCCCGGACGGCCCCGTCTGCCGCTACCTCAGCCGCAGAATTCTCCCCGCAGCCTTTGGCTTGTTTTCACCTTTTATTTTTCCAAGCCCCCGCACTGGGTGCAGAGAAACCCTGCGGAACGACTAAGATTTCAGTGGATTCAGACGAGCGGCAGGCCCTCCGCGGCGGCTGGGAGACTGCAGCACAGAAGGGCTCTCACGTGACGCACCGCGCCATCTCCAGGGGCGCCTAGAGCTAAGGTGCGTGACGGACCGCCCGCGGCGGCAGCGGCAGGACAGAGGGTGCATCTCTCACAGCACCCGTCTGGGACGCTTGTCGAGCGGCTTCTGTATTTACCCCACGTCACCCGCATCCTACAAAGGCGTTCGGTGTAATGAGTGCATGCCAAGAGGCGTCTCCTGTGCACAGGAGCTTTTTTCAAATTCAAGCGTAAACGGTTTTCTTAGGACATTTTTTTAAAAAGTGTGTGAAGGGCCCAGCCAGCACGGCTCAGGGGCTGAGCGTCGACCTAGGAACCAGGAGGTCAGGGTTCGATTCCCGGTCAGGGCACAGGCCCGGGTTGCAGGCTCGATCCCCACCGGGGGGCTGTGCAGGAGGCAGCCGGTCCATGATTCTCTCTCCTCATGGATGTTTCTCTCTCTCTCCCCCTCTCCCTTCCTCTCTGCAATCACTACAAATACATTTTAAAAAGTATGTGTGAAGAAATGGAAATCTCTTTTCACTGGACGGCCGCCCTGGGCATGATTTCCCGGGTGGGACCCTGGAGGAAAGCAGTGTCCGTGAAAACCAGCTGCCAGCCAGCTGGCATGGTCGCTCCTGACAGGACCGTGGGAACGTGGGTGTCCCCTGAGAAAGGGGACGTGGGGAACTCCGCAGCCTCTCTGCGTGTCCCCGTGCTTCCTTCACAGAAGCGCAGGCTGACTCGAGGACACAGAGACCTGGCCCAGGCGTCAGAGGCAGGAGGAAGGAATGAAAGCCCTGAGCAGGGCGGACACAGTCCGTCACAGGCTCCCTTCCCCCGGCCTCGGAGGCCCCGACCCCCGTGAGCCGAGACCGTGCATCGGATACAGGGTTTCAGGACAAAGCTGGCCAGGGCGCCCCCATCCGGGCAGGACCCCGCACACCGGACCTGGAGGGGTAGAGGGGAAGACATAAACTGGAGATGCGTCCCCCTGCGGCAAGGTGGGGAGGTGAAGGGCGAGGCAGCGGCCGCTAAAAAGGAAGGAGAGGAGTTAGGAGCAGAAGAAAGGAAACGGATGGTGCGCGGAAGGCCCAGGCGCCGGGTCCCCCGGGCCTCGGTATGAAGGCCTGCGAGGCTCATTACGTTTGCCGAAGGCGACCCCACGCGCAGGCGACAGCCGCGACCTGGGAAGGTGGAAGAGAAATCGTAAAGGAGCGGCATAAAGCAGGGCAAGTATCGGAGACAAGCCGCCGGGAACCAACGCAGGGCAGGACGCGGGCAGAGGCGAGGGCAGGTGGTGAGTGACCCAAGGAAAGAGCCATGTGCTCTGGCCGGTGCGGCTCAGTGGAGGGAGCATCTGCCCGCAGACGGCGGACGGCGGGGTCCCAGGTTCCATTCTGGCCGAGGGCGCGAACCTCGGTTGCAGGCCCCATCCCTGACCCTGAGGCGCGTGCAGGAGGCACCCAGCGGATGAGCCTCTCTCACATCCATGTTTCTCTCTCGCTGTGTCTCTCCCTCTCCCTTCCACGCTCCTTAGAAATCAATGGGAAAGTGTCCTCGGGCGAGGATTAACGACAACAAAAAGGAAGGTGCAGTGTGACCGCGTAAATGATCCTCTAAACCTGGACCCTCCGAGGGGGGTGACGGATGCTAATAACACGCAGACAGCAGGCCTCCATGAGACCGCCCCAGAGAGGGACGGAAAGCCCCCTGGGAAATCAGGCCTCGAACGTATACCTTTGAGCTCTGGAGCGCTGAGCTCCGTCTGGCATTTAAAATCATGTTTCAGGCCCTGGCTGGTGTGGCTCAGTGGACAGAGCGTCTGCCTGTGGACTGAAAGGTCCAGGGTTCAATTCTGGTCAAGGGCACATGCCCAGGTTGCGGGCTGGATCTCCAGGAAGGGGGCGTGCAGTCAAGGATTCACTCTCATCGTTAATGTTTCTCTCTCCTCCCTTCCTCTCTGAAACCGATAAAAAACATACTAAAAACTAATAAAATAAAATCATGTTTCGGTGACCACTCGAGCTTCCTCTCCCTGCCCCAAACCCCGTGCTTCGGCTGAGTCATTACCAGGTTAGACCGCAGGTGACTGACTGGCTGCCTCCTGCACGCCCCCTACTGGGGATGGAGCCTGCAACCTGGGCCTGTGCCCTGAGGGGAGTGGAGCTGGCAACCTTGCGGTGCCTGGGACAGTGTCCAACCCCCTGGGGCACACCGGCCAGGGCCACACGTAAGCTTTAACGCGTGGGACGGCACTTCCAAACGGACTGGATGAGAGGGCTCCTGCTCCCCGGGCTTGTCTGTCACAGGTGGTCGTCCGCAGAGAGATAAACGGATGGAAACACGAGATGGAAGGGACCGTGCTGAGGGCAGAGCAATTGCGGGGGGAATGGAATCGCGGGTTCTGCGTACACGGAAGGGCTGTACAGGTGGCAGGGGGGCCCTCTGCCCATTACGCTCACTGCCACTGCCACGGCACGGAGGGAATGGGCCGTTTATCTCCGTCGGCTTTACAGAATGAGATGTGTTCCCCGGCGGCCTGGGGCGGCTCTCCCTGACGGCATCGGGAGCAGGGACAAGCCAATGACTCCGGTCCTCCCCGTCGATCAGGCCATGAGCCTGCAGCACAGCAGTCTCCTCAGCGAGGTGCGCAGGTGCCTGCCCTGAACGGCCCAGACAGAGGGTAGCGGCCCGGGAAGGAGGTGTGCACCGGCTCGGTCCCCACCAGCATCTCCTCGGTAACATGAGAGACAGAACTGCGTGTGATACCCCCAGATCACCTGTGTCGGGTGGGGAACGGGCTCCCCGGCACACAGGGCGCCGAGGGGTCTCCTTCTGATCCGGCTGAACCCGCATTTTGCAACAGCCGATCTTATTAGTAGAGAACAGTGCAAACACGCAGTGGGCAGCGCCAAAACGCACGCAGAAAAGCATGTCATTCAGAGTCACGAGAAAAGGTGGTCACCGATGGGGTGTCCCCCCAGAACGTACACACCCTTTACGGCGGATGGCTCCACCGATGTTTCTCTTTCAGATTGGACACATTGGAATGGGTAAGCATTCAGCGTGTGCAGACATTCTTGGGGGGACACCCTGTGGATCATGTACCAGTTTGGTGACCGCTTCTGCCATCACACAGTCAGAGGCTTGGGGTGCAGGGGGCAGGCGGGAGCCAGAGCTGAAGACGAGAGAGCGCCGCCCCCTCAGAAAGCACCGCCCAAGTTCACAGCAAGTCCGCCAGCCAAATACCGAGCCCGGTCCCTGAGGGCAGAACACAGGCAGCGCCAGCACCGGCCCTGAAGCCGCCCCAGAGCCTCCCGCTCGGCAAGTGCCGCGGGCTGGGCATCATGCCCACTCCTGAAGCTCTGTGCTCTCCGCGGACATCTGCATCTCAGCCCTGGCGTGTGTCTCCGTGGACAGAGCGTCGGCCTGCGGACCACAGGGTCCCAGGTTTGATTCCAGCTCAGGGCGCATGCCCGGGTTGTGGGCTCGATCCCCAGTGAGGGGTGTGCAAAAGGCCACCGATCAATGATTCTCTCTCATCATTGATGTTTCTCTCTCTCTCTCCCCCTCTCCCTTCCTCTTTGAAGTCAATAAAAACATATTAAAAAAATAATCTGTATTTCACTCTGGTGACTTCAGACAGCGCTGCATTTACTTAGGACATGCAGTGTCGGGGTGACTTGCCACCAGACAAGGCATGCCACTGGCAGTTTATGTACTTGCCTTTGGAAAAATAGGGGGAAATGCAAAAAAAAAAAAAAAAAAGAGCAATTCATATAGGAAAACAAGAAAAACCGTTCTAGCCCGGCCAGCATAGCTCGGAGATTGAGCGTTGACCTGTGAACCAGGAGGTCACGGTTAGATGCCCGGTCAGGGCGCAGGCCCAGGTTGCAGGCTGAATCCCCAGCGTGGGGCGTGCAGGAGGCAGCCGGTCCAGGAGTCTCTCTCATCACCGATGTTTCTCTCTCTCCCTCTCCCTCTCCCTTCCTCTCTGACATCAATGGAAACATATTTATTTATATATATATATAAAAAAAAAACAAACAAGAAGAGCCATTCCAGCAAGGGCTGTGGAGGGATGCTAAGCTCCGCTCACGCGAGCCCCCTCAGTGGAACACGAGGCCTGTTTGGGAGGTAAAGGGGAACTGTGACCGAGGACCCAGATCCCTCTGGGAGCCGTGGGACCTGCCCAGAGGGACGCGTTTTCGGTATTTGCCAGAGCTTCGCAGCTCAGCTCCACCACCAGTGCGCTCGGCGCACCTACGTTTATTGCCTTAATCGGAGGTGTTCGCGGCGGCTCATCCCCAGGACCCAGCCGAAGAGCCGAGTGAGACAGTCCTTCAAGGGCCTCCCCTGCGCGTGGTCTTCGCCGCCCTCCGCAGGTTGGCCGCGGGACACCTACAAAACGTAGCGCAGCCGTTACTCCCGTGCCTGTCGGTGGGGACTCATGCCGCCCCACAGGCCGAGTCTGACACCCCGCGGTCCCGGGATCAGGCCGAAGGCTGAGGTCAGGTACGGCCCCCCTCTCCTTCCCTTCCAGCCGCTCATCAGCAGCCTTTGTGTTTGAACGGGAGGCTGTCCGCCGTCCGCGTAGGTTTGGGGCCTAATCAGAAACCGGGGTCTGTGCGTCAATGGCTTCCATTCAAGGACTCAGTCTTCAGCTCCCGCGTGGGGAATCTGTGTGGCCGGTGGGCTTCAGTGTGTTTGCATGTGGGCCCCTGACCACAGCATGTTCACAAGCAACGCAGCCTCTCCGAGACCCGGCTCTCTCGTCCGTGCAATGGGGAGAAGACCATTTACATGGTTTTTTTTTTTATTAAGAGCAAGTGAGATCATATATACACACACAGAGGTCCTGGTCTTCGCAAACATCTCATTATAGTCATCTGTAAAAGCCACAGAAATGGCCTGACCAGCGTGGCTCAGTGGTTGAGCATTGATCTATGAACCAAGAGGCCTCAGTTCGATTCCCGGTTAGGGCACAGGCCTGGGTTTGGGGCTTGATTCCCCAGTGGGGGGCGTGCAGGAGGCAGCTGATCCATGATTCTCTCTCATCATTGATGTTTCTCTCTCTCCTCCCCTCTGAAATCAATAAAAGAAATATATATATATTAAATATATTTTATTGACTTTTTTATAGAGAGGAAGGGAGAGGGATAGAGAGTTAGAAACATCGATGAGAGAGAAACACCGATCAGCTGCCTCCTGCACACCCCCTACTGGGGATGTGCCCACAACCAAGGTACATGCCCTTGACCGGAATCGAAACTGGGACCCTTCAGTCTGCAGGCCAACGCTCTATCCACTGAGCCGCACCAGTTAGGGCAGAAATATATATATTTTTAAAGCCACAGAAACGAAATACAAGGTAATAAAAAAATAAAACCATGGAGATTAAAAAAAAAAATTGGTTGGAATGTCACAATTCTGCAAGTTTACAGATCTTGCGTACACACTTTAACCCCAAATACGTCTTATACGGTTGCTACAATCTCATCTGGGGGCAGACGGGAGCCTGGGCGGATGGGAGGCCATGGGGACGGTCTGTCTGTCTGTCTGCTCCGATGCCCATCGCTGATGGCAGAGCGCTGCTTCCAGTCCTGCTCCTTGCAGAACACACAGCTCCCGTTTGCCCTGAATGTACAGTGTCTGAGTCCTGAGGCGCCCCTGGCCCTGAGGGTTAGGGTGAGGAGTCGCCGTCCTGTCATTAAATAAGCGAGTTGCCGCTGGGCCTTGACCTCAGGCCCCGTTCCCCGGGGAGAGGAGCCTTTTGGGACCACGTCTCTCTCCCCTGCGGTCCCGATTCCGGCCAGAGTTTTAGAAGCGCTTCGGGTTGTTCCCATGAAGGCAGTTTGGGGGCCTTTCTGGAAAAAGGGGCGAAGAGCTACTTTCTGGGCGAACTTTCCGGGCGGCTTGCCCTGACCAGCGGGTTCAGCGGAGGCAGCCGGCCTCGGAGGGGCGTCAGCTCAGACCTGACATCTCTCTAAGCCCCAGCCCCGGGGGTGCGGGGTTTCCACAGGGAACCCCAGGCATCCTGGGTCCCCATTCTGGCTGCTCGCGGAACCACAGGGAGCTTCACCAAGCCCCCAATGCTTCTCCCGGGACTGGGACTTGATTGGTGGGGAGCGCGGCCCGGCATGGGATTGGCAAAGGCTCTCCAGGCGGTAAGGAACGCGCAGCCCATGTTCAAACCCAATGTCTCAGTTCTGCGGGCTCTGGGCCCAAATCACCGGTGCTGCCTGGTGCCATCCAGACCCCCAGGCCCACTGGGTCAGAATCGCTGGGTGTGCACCACAGGTCCACTGGGTCAGAACCACTGGGTGTGCACCGCAGGTCCACTGGGTCATAACCGCTGGGTGTGCACCACAGGTCCACTGGGTCAGAACCGCTGGGTGTGCACCCCAGGCCCAGTGGGTCAGAACCGCTGGGTGTGCGCGCCAGGGCCTGCGCTGTCCCGGGGACGGCTTGTCCCCTCGGCCCCGGGCTGAAGACGCCGCCAGTGGCATGGAGCCGGGTCAGGACTCGGTCCCTGGGAGGCCCCTGCTGTGTGTGCAGCGCTAGCTGGGAGCGTGAGCTCCAACATGATCAACGGGCAAAGAGCCCAGACCCATTGTGTGACCATGGACACGCTCCCTAACCTGACTGCGTCGCTTCCTCTGCAACACAGAAGCAGGTGCACGCAATGGTCCCCGTCAGCACGAACACGATGCTTCATGCGTGACGTCCTGCGTGTGACGTCCTGCGCGTGACTCCAGACACGGATGAAGCTCTCGCTGAAGGCGAGCCTTTTCTGCTCGGCTTGGCCGCGATCACCGCGTGGACCTGGGGCCACACCGGGAAGCACGAGGTGAGCAGGAGCAGGCCAGAGAGAAGCGGCTCACAAGAGCCCACACACCACGGACCCGAGGCCGGGGGAGCAGATCGCTGTGAATCCTCACCCAGAGGGTAACTTTTTCCATTGATTTTTAGAGAGTGAAAGGGGGAGAGAGAGAGAGAGAGAGAGAGAGAGAGAGAGAGAGAGAGGGGCATCGATGTGAGAGAGACGCATGGGTTGCCTCCCACACATGCCCCAACAGGGGCTGGGGTAGAACCTGCATCCCAGGTACGTGCGACCCTTCCGTGTGTGGGCCAACATTCCAACCGTGAGCCACGCCGGCCAGGGCCTGTCACCTTTTACACAAGGGGCACGGATTACTTTCTGCTTCTTTAAAGGAAGCAACAAGCAAGAAAAAAGCGTGGTTGTTTCCTAAGATGGTGGAAGGGTCGTTTTCCTCGCTTGCGTCAGATGCAACTTTCCATTTTCCCACACAACAACGTTCAGCGCGCCGTGGCAGCCAGCCAGCCCGACGGGGAAGCGTTCCTCGCGCCGTCTGCCGCGTGCGTGCGGGAGCAGAGGGAGCGGGGAGGGCGGGCAGGAGAGTCTCCGCGTGTCCCTGGCGGGTGCGCACTGCCAGTGACTTCTTCATCCCGTGTCGTGTGATCGCCTCCCTGACGCAGGGCTGCAGGGACCCCGGGACCCGAAGGTGCAGCCTGCAGCTCGATGTTTATTCCCTCCAAAGAGATGAGAAAGATGGCTGGCGCTCAGAGGTAACGTACTGAGAGGATGCTTTCATCAAAGGCCCGTTAGATAACGCTGGGAAAACCTGGCTTTCAATCTTCTGCGGAGTGTGTTGTCACTTGTAAGCAGTGCAGAGAAATTAGTACTGAATGTGGGAGAGCACAACGGGGAAACGGCACGGCCAGCAAGAGCCAGGGGCGCGCGCCCCCCGAACCTGAAATGCTGACGCCTGTTGGGCTGTGCACCTCCCCTTTCCAATGGGCTCTTTCAAGCGAAATGCAACGAGGCAAGCGAGAGCCGAGCACAGCGCGCCAGCGTTGACTGGCGGCGAATACGTCTCGTAAGGGCTCGAAGCTCTGGCGAGAAAAACTGGCGAAACTATGAGGAGACTTAGTTCCCCAAACTATTCCAATATCTGGTCCCTGATAAAGCTGTTTTGACAAGCTCCTGTGGAACGCTCACGTTACAGTGGGGCAGCTCTGTAAACCAAAGATGTGCATTCGAGAGAAGCAAACACGGCTCGGATGGATCCCCGGACGTATTCGTGCCGACGTGCTCGAGCCTCGAACGGGCCTTACCCCCGAGGCCAAGTCATGGGTGATCACGTTGGTCTTGGCAAGAAACCACAGGGTTCTTTTGCTGTTGCTGGGACACTAATCGATGCGGCATTTTTTGCTATAAGACTCTCTGCCCTGTGCTCTACGTATGGCACAGACAATCTGCATAAACCTTTAAGTCCACGAAATAGCTCTATGGGGTATCCCAGCCCAAAATACAATGAAAGTCCTATTAAGGGAATCATTCGTTTTACAGGAGGGAGCTACCTTGATTTAATCACCAAGTGTGTGCCAAGAAGCTTACTTGTGATCTGTCATTTCAAATTATCTATGTATATAAAAGGCTAATATGCAAAGTGTCCCCTCGGGAGTTCGACCAGGGACCAGTTCGATCACTCGCTATGATGTGCGCTGACCACCGGGGGCGGTGCAGAATGAAGAAGGCCCTGGCTGGCAGCTGGAAGGCCCCCTGATTGGCCCTGATTGCTGGCCAGGCCTAGGGACCCTACCCATGCATGGATTTTGTGCACCGGGCCTCTAGTTACCCTATAAAGGAACCATAATTGTATCCATTTTTTTCAGGTAAGGAGAAAAGGAGGAATTTGTCTGATCCTACTTAGATATTATGTAGCCAAGCCAACCCTCCCACCCAGGGCTGCCCACACCTGCAAAAGCGTGGCTCTCCACCCCTTCCCCCACCCCCACTCTGCCTAACCTGCAGCTCAGGCTTCATCTTGACCCTGTGATGTTCTAACCTTCAAAACAGTCCAGGCGTTTGCTTCTCCGGGTCATTGCGAGTCCCCTTAGAATATTCCTAGGCATGTGATTTCCCTCCACGGTCGCCATGGGAACGAAACATGGTAATTTCCGTCCGTGACAGCACACACTCACTGGCATCTCCCGCTTTGGGGAACCGTCCTCACTGCTCACTACCTGCATGCAGGGGGCGCCACTCTCAGTCACAGGGTGCTCTTACACGCACAGCATCTTGGGTAGTCAGGTTGGTGCAGAGCCCCTGACCGGAACTACAAGGCTGTAATTTGCAAATTATTCCTAGCATTAGCTCCCCTTTCTTCTCATTGGCAGGGGACTTCCCTTTGTTTCAATTAGACCACCTAAACCCAAGAAAAAAGAATTATTTTCTTGAAAAGCATTTCCTATACCACTGATTTACCTCTCAGCGTTATCCCCAAGTAGCCGGATGTGGCTGCAGAGGCCTGTCCTAACGGCCTAATAAAGCTCTGTAGATATTAATTCCTCCTGGATCGATTGGAACTGTTCCATGTTCTATGAAATCCCATCCATGGCTTATATTTATTTTTAAAGATTTTTGGGACGAGAGAATGCCCCTTCCCTTAGATCAGTGGTCGGCAAACTGTGGCTCACAAGCCACATGTGGCTCTTTGGCCCCTTGAGTGTGGCTCTTCCACAAAATACCACGGCCGGGGAGAGGCTATTTTGAAGAAGTGGCGTTAGAAGGAGTTTAAAAAATGTGGCTCTCCAAAGAAATTTCAATCGTTGTCCTGTTGATATTTGGCTCTGCTGATTAATGAGTTTGCCGACCACTGCCTTAGATTTTCTGTACGGCGTCCATTGAGATCAATAAGGCAGACGCGTGCATTGCTAACATGTGCTCACCTGTGCAAAGCTGAACGTCGCCTTACAGGGAGGACGAGTGGGGGCAGGAGAGAAAGGACAAGCGTGCCCAGTGCTTTGCTGCTGCCATGACCACAGCCTGACCCCGAGGGTCCTGGGCGACTGTCATGGACTCCCTGCCATTGGATCTGGGCAAGAGAGCCCTCTGAAGGGAAGACAGGGAAAAGCAGTGGGTGAAAGGGCAGAGGGTGAAAGGGCAGTAGGTGACAGGGCAGAAGGTGACAGGGCAGAAGGTGAAAGGACAGAAGGTGAAAGGGCAGTAGGTGAAAGGGCAGTAGGTGAAAGGGCATTAGGTGACAGAGCAGAAGGTGAAAGGGCAGAGGGTGAAAAGGTGGAAGGTGAAAGGGCAGTAGGTGCAAGGGTAGAGGGTGAAAAGGTGGAAGGTGACAGGGCAGAAGGTGACAGGGTAGAAGGTGAAAGGGCAGTAGGTGAAAGGGCAGTAGGTGAAAGGGCAGAAGGTGAAAGGGCAGTAGGTGAAAGGGCAGAGGGTGAAAGGGCAGAAGGTAAAAGGGCAAAGGGTGAAAGGGCAGAAGGTGAAAGGGCAGTAAGTGACAGGGCAGATGGTGAAAGGGCAGTAGGTGAAAGGGCAGAGGGTGAAAGGGCAGAAGGTGAAAGGGCAGTAGGTGACAGGGCAGAGGGTGAAAGGGCAGTAGGTGAAGGGGCAGAGGGTGAAAGGGCAGAAGGTGAAAGGGCAGTAGGTGACAGGGCAGAGGGTGAAAGGGCAGTAAGTGACAGGGCAGATGGTGAAAGGGCAGTAGGTGAAAGGGCAGAGGGTGAAAGGGCAGTAGGTGAAGGGGCAGAGGGTGACAGGGCAGAGGGTGAAAGGGCAGTAGGTTTCTTGGGGCGCTGGGGCAGTTTTCTCGGTGACCCCGGCTAGCAGCTGGTCCTGTTCCAGGGCGAGTCCCTGAGCTGGTTCAGGGGACCCGCTGTGGCTGCCCCGAAACGCACCTAGCGACCTCCTGCCGCTGACCGCAGCCTTGCCGGCCCCTACGAGTCAACGAACACGCTTTCTGTGACGTGCAGCACACACTGCCCTCGCACCGGGCAGCGAGCCGGAGAAGAGAAAGTGCCTAAGGAAATCCTGGGGAGGGAAAACACATTCGCTGATTTACTGAGAAACCTCACGAGTGACCGGCAGGTGGAACCCGTCCTGTTCGAGGGTCGCCTGTCCACAGAGCGTGGGAGAGGGGCCGTGTTGTAGGACAGAGCGCACATTCTCGAGCACAGCGCCCTTTCATCGCCTCCGCAGAAGCCCACCGCCCGGCGTGCCTCCCCAGACGCTCCGCTCCGCACGGCCCCAGCACCCGGGCGTGATTCTCAGCTGGCGGCCCGGGTCCGGGACGTTTTAGGTGAGACCTCCCTTCCCCACAGGTGTCGTCAGGGACTGAATCCTCGCTGAGACGCAGAGCCCGTTGCAGTAAACGGGAAGCGACTGCCGTGACACTGGGGCCAATCGCTCCTTCGCTCCGAGCCAGGATCACATCTCAGAACTGACACTTCCCGGCACCTGACAGACGTAAGTTACCTTTTCCAAGGGACTCTCCACCCGCGGGATGCTGATCATCGGCGCGTGCGCCAGGTCCGCCACGTGCACGTGCTCACTCTCGGGGTGTCTTCCTCGGAAGTTATTCACCACGCACACGACCTGGCAGTTCAGAGGACACTGCAGCGTTAGCGAAGCCATGCCCTCGGGACGGTGACCTCCGAGGAGCTCCAGAAATCAAATCCTCACAATGAAGTATTAAAACCACGTGAATACTAACTAAGTGCACATGACTTCCCACCCAGACTCATCTTGTATAGATCTGAAATAGTTACTCCAGGGGCATGTATGTTCAAAAAAACCCATCAAGTAATGTTAGCTCAGGCCGGGGTACAAGTCAGCGGTGGAGCGTCACCCTACGGACCGGGAGGTCACGGTTTGATTCCTGCTCAGGGCACAGGCCTGGGCTGTGGGCTCGACCCCAGTGGGGGGCACGCAGGTGGCAGCCGATCAGTGATTCTCTCTCATCCTGGATGTTTCTCTCTCTCTCTCTCCCTCTCCCATCCTCTCTGACATCAATAAAAAAAATGTTTTTGAAAATACATAGCTCAGTTAATCAGGACAATTTTATGATTCCAAAACGTTCATTAAATTAGTTAACAGCCCATGCTCAAATGAATCCAAAAATAACATCGTAACCTAATAAAAATGCATAGCAAGCTGACCTTTCCCAGCCTGGCTCACCTACAACTTCATTTAAATGCTAATTCTGTCCCCCTGGTCAAGGTCACGGAGCACTCCTCAGAAGCCCGCCCCACGGCCCCCCTCCTCCAGCAGCGCCTGGGACTGAGCCCGGCTACTGTCTCTGATCGCGTCCCGCCTGGACTCGCGTTTCCACAGCAGCTCCGGGCCGCTCCGGAGCCAGCAGGCCTTTTCCCGAGGAGCGGGCCCCGTGCCGGCGGGTGTACCCCAGGGGCCACGGGGCCTCGCACTGAGGGTCAGGCTTCGGCTCCTGGCCCTGCCTGGGTGACGCCCTGGGATTCCTGGGAGATGCCTTTTGCCTTGTTCGGTTTTGCTCGCTGTGAACCTCCTTCCACTGTGGAGAGTGAAGGTGGGCCCAGCTTCCAGGAGGCTGCTGGGTGTCTCAGGGAGCAGGGAGGAAGGAGGGGCCCGTCTCCCAGGGACTTGGGAGTCAGAGAGGGATGATGCCGGGAGGAAGAGCAGCAGGGGCGCACGCCGGGGATGGGACACGGCTGCCCCTTTACACAGGGCGTCCAGAAGGAAAGCCTCTCTAACAGGCCTGGCACATCTGCTGGGCTCCCGTGGCCGGGCTGGCTGGCACGCGGGCCGGTTCCCACTCAGGGCATTCCAGGGTGAAGGCGGCAGGGAGCACAGGGGACTGTGCGGAGCGACTGAAAGGAAGCCAAACGGGAACGCAAGTGCGTCCTACACGGCGTCACCGCGGACACAGGCTGCGGTTTATAGTCGGCACGGCTTTCCATCTGGGTAAAAGGATCAGCTACTCCTACTTCCCATGGACAGTTAACCCCGCAGCCGGGCGGAAGTCTGTTTCCCAGCAGCCAGAAGCTACGGAAAGCTCCAGGGAGGTTCTCAATGAGGAGCCACAGCTCAGGCCAGGGCCAGGCCCCGCGCGTGCTCGCCAGCCCCCGCCAAAGCCGCTGGGAGGCGCCTGGCCTTGGAAACAGGGGGTTTGGGTTACCGGAGGGAGGGACCCAGGCCCTGTCACCAGGGAGGGTCCCCTGCTGGGGAGACTGTGGCTGTGATAGGTGCCCGCAGAGGGTGCTACGCTGAGGCACGGGGGCACCTACCTAGTGGCAGGCTCCATCCCTGGCCCTCGTCGGGGTGCGGGAGGGAGGCAACCCATCGATGTGCCCCTCTCTCTGTCTCTGCCTCTCCCTCCACTCGCTCTAAAAGCTCGATGGGGAAAATCTCCTCAAGTGAGGAGTGACAGCAACCGGTGCGCTCCGTCCTCACCGCGCGCTTCTCGGTACTCACCAGGAACACGGCGATGGATGCCCCGACCAGGAAGCCCGCTATCACGTCGGCCCAGTGGTTGCGGTGCTCGGCCACGCGGTTGAGGCCGGTGAGGAAGGCCAGGCACAGGAGGCCCAGGCACAGGACGGGCTTGGCGAGGCGCGTCCCCTTGGCCCGGACGGTGCTGGTGATGTACATCTGAAACGGCAACGGAGACGGCTGTGCGCAGGCAGGCCCGCGGGCACGCCTCGCACGTGGGCCCGGGCACACACGTTTACGGACGGGCACACGCCTACGGGGTTCCGCACTTCACGACGGCGTATTACTCTTTCGAAGGACGTTTCTTAAAAGTAGAATTTAAGGGCAGTGGTTGTTTAATTTTACTCGCCCCAAATCTACCAGTAGCTCGTCCTTACGGGATGTATTCATCTCTTAGGGACACCGAGCTCAGCCTTCCCAAGTGACCTCGTGTTGAAGCATCCAACGCTTCTGTTTACATGAATTTACATTTTAGGTCAATGTTGTTAGCAAGGGAGCGCTGAGGAAGACGTGTTCATTTTATTTTTATTTTATTTGAGAGAGAGAGAGAGAGAAACATCGATGTAAGGGAAACAGATCGCTTGCCTCCTGCATGTGCCCCAACCAGGATCGAACCCAAAACCTAGGTATGTGCCCTGACCAGGAATCAAACCCACCACCTTTTGGCATACAAGATGATGCTCCAACCCACTGGGCCACACCGGCCAGGGCGGAAGACATGTCCTTCACATTTCCATTTTATATACCACGTGAGAGGACGCATACTTGATAAAAGCAAAACTTGTGAATACAGTCATAAAAAGTAAAATGGAGCAAACTTTTACTACGTAGTTAGTACTTTGCAGGTGGAATTTAAGGTTCAGCACAGTGCCAAGATTTGTTTTTATGTTGCTATCTGCAATTGTGAAATGACTTCACATTGTATCGGCCACAGTTAGGACAACACAGACACTGGAATACAAACAGAAAATGTCAGCTAAAAACAAAACAAAACAATGAGCAGATGCATACATCTGTGGTATGTCCACGTATGCAAAAGAGTGAAAAGATGCATACATCTGTGGTATGTCCACGTATGCAAAACAGTGATCAGATGCATACATCTGTGGTATGTCCACGTATGCAAAACAGTGATCAGATGCATACATCTGCGGTATGTCCACGTATGCAAAACAGTGATCAGATGCATACATCTGTGGTATGTCCACGTATGCAAAACAGTGATCAGATGCATACATCTGTGGTATGTCCACGTATGCAAAACAGTGATCAGATGCATACATCTGTGGTATGTCCACGTATGCAAAACAGTGATCAGATGCATACATCTGTGGTATGTCCACGTATGCAAAACAGTGATCAGATGCATACATCTGTGGTATGTCCACGTATGCAAAACAGTGATCAGATGCATACATCTGTGGCATGCTCACATATGCAAAAAGAACGTGTCCGCTGACTAGTGAGTGGCATGTCCGCCAGTGGCCAACACGACGCTCAGGAAAAACTCGGATCTTCCCCTAATCTGATGGATTCTGTAGCGCAAATGCTCATCCCTTAACTCGTGTTACTATGGAAACCCATGGGCTGACTGCAAGGGGAGGGGTCAGTTATTATTCACGTCCCGGTGAGGTGACAGAAAAGGGTGCTCTGGCACTGCCATACGTTTTCGGGGTGCTGAGGTCAGTGTGTGGCTGATACTGATAGTACAGACTCAGAACCACACTTGCCTATGGTGCTGAGGTGAATGAGAAATACATTTGCCGGCCCTGGCCGGTGTCTCAGTTGGTGAGAGCGTCATCCCGATATGTCAAGGTTGCGGGTTCGATCCCCGGGCGGGCCACTTATAAGAATCGCCCGATGAGTGCACAGGTCAGTGAAACAACAAAGCGGTGTTTCTCTCTCTAAAAATGAAACAAGCTGCCTACGAGAGGAAACGGAGGTCAGTGCTCACAGTGCCCGCTCCCAGCAGCCATTTCAGACGGCTATGAAGCTCAGCGATTGTCTTCTCCGTTGTGCTGCTTGTGGTTGCGTTTTGTTTTTTCCTGGGCAAAGCGGGCGGCCCTGTTGGCTGCCGGAAGAGGCTGTCTGAATGTGAACAGCCCATGCGACAGACAGCTTCTGTCTCGCCAACTTCCAGCCCGTCTGTCCCAGGCACCAGTCCCCCAGGGAGAAGAGTAAACGCTGACTGCCGGCCTCTGGGCCGGTGACCGCTGCTGGCCGGTCTGCACGCTAAGCCAGCGCTGGGAGAGCTGCGTAAATCCGGGGGGTGTTGGGGGTGAGCGCACGGGAGGGGGCACAGGAGGCGGCGAGAAGGAGAAGACCACGCTGTGGCCATCCTGAGAGGCGGTGTTAGAGCTCTGCCCACAGGAACAGCAAGGCGAGGACATGGCCACCTCGGTCTCCAGTGACGCAGCTCCCCGTTCGGCTCCTGCATGTGAGCAGGGAGGGAGACTTGGGCTGCTTGTGAGAGTTTCTTTCACTCGGTGGTGAGGCTGCCTAGTGAATGTTTTAGAGAGAGAGGGAGGGGGAGAGAGAGCGAGAAACATCCGTCGTCTGCCTCCTGCACGACCCCCCCCACCCCCACCCCACGGGGGATCCAGCCGGAAGCCAGAACAGGTGCCCGGACCGGGAATGGGACCGGGGACCTCTTGGTACGCGGGACCCGTTCAACCAGTGGAGCCACTGAGCCAGGCTAACGAGTTCTCCTTTTGCATTTCTTCATATCTGTCAGAGCTCCGAACACAAGAGGAAAATTCCAGCGCTTTCCTTTATGCTGGGCAGCTGTTTGGTGCTTTCCGGGCGCCTTTTAGCCAGTCTAATGCGGTTATCTTTACAGAACGCCTGTTTAATCCGAATTGGCAGAGGAGGAAATTATGGCCTAAGAATGGAGTGAGCGAGTTGGACACGGGACAGGAATTGATTATTTATGCTCTCTTGGTTTTTAATTCACTTACGACACCATCGAGGTTAACCAGATGTCAAAATGTAGCTAAAACAGAACACAAACAGAAGGGCCCAGCAATGCTGCAAGTTTAGGAAACTTTGTAAGGAAAAGGGATGCAAAATGTCTCACTGATATTTTTATGCCGATGTACGTTGAGATGATAATATTTTGGATATAATCTGTCAAAGTAAACTCTTAAAATTAATTTCACCTTTTCAAAGCATTTTTTAAAGTATATTTTACTGATTTCTTACGGAGAGGAAGGGAGAGGGATAGAGAGTCAGAAACATCGATGAGAGAAATATCGATCAGCTGCCTCCTGCACGCCCCCTACTGGGGATGTGCCCACAACCCAGGTACATGCCCTTGACCGGAATCGAATCTGGGACCCTTCAGTCCGCAGGCCGACGCTCTATGCACCGAGCCAAACCAGTCAGGGCTCAAAGCATTTTTTAATGTGACCGCCAGGAAATTAAAAACCACAAATGCGGTCCGTCTTAGGCTTCTACTGGACAGTGACCTTCCTCACTCTGTTGGACGATGCTGACCTAGCCAAGAGCGCCCTCACTCAGCGGAAATGAAAACCCTATCAGTTGATATTCAAAAAGCATTGGACCAGCTGGTCTACTTAATGCCCTGTTATTATTACAAGATGTTTTAGGACACTGGCGTTTTGTCAAACAATGCTTTTCTGTATCTTTTTAAAAAAAACACATCGATCCGTTCTGTCTATTAAACATATTCCTGATTCAACTCGCACAGAATGTTCACGGAACGGTACCATGGGGTTATTTTGAGTTTTCAGAGTTTATCACCGCGAGCCTGTGTGTCCATGGTCCGGCTATCGTAACAGCTGTCATTTTCCCTTTTACCTCATCGAAGCGAATCGACGGTTTGGGGGTTTTGTGGACCCTCTGTAGGTAGAGTCCGTGCCTGGACAGGGCAGGCCAGGAGGGAAAGCCCGCTTCGGAGCTTAGCAGCCCAGTTACCACGTCCATCCTCCCCGCTGATTGGTTCTGTGGGCTTCGACAGACTGCTAGGCCTCCCGGAGTCTCCGTTCATATCATTTGTAAGTGAATGTGACAAGAATTGTTTGTATGAGCTCAGGAGTCCCACAAGGAGTGTAACTTTTTTTACTGTCACCATGAAGATCGTTGCTCCATGACTAGAATAAACCTAAAGGCTTAAAATGATATATCTGGGGCCTAGCGGGGTGCCCAGTGGTTAGAGGTTTGGCCTGAGGACGGAAGGGTCCCGGGTTTGATTCTGGTCAAGGGCATGTGCCTCGGCTGCAGGCTCGATCCCAGCCCCACCAGTCTGGGGCGTGTGCGGGAGGCAACCAATCCACGTGTCTCTCACATCGATGTTTCTCTCTGCCTCTCCCCCTCCCTTCCCCTCTCTCTGAAAATCCATGGGAAAATATCCTCAGGCGAGGATTAACCACAACAACAAAATAATAAACTGAAATGATGTATGTGGATTGAAACTATATATTGGCGGGAGGAGGAGTAACCCAACTGCCTCACTTATGGGCAAGGGGACCAAGGGCCTTAGATGATTGTATTTGAAAATCAAGAGTAACCATCCACCCTGGCCGGTGTGGCCCAGTGGATAGAGTATCGGCCTGTGGGGCAAAGGGTCCCGGGGTCCATTCCGGTCGAGGGCACGTAGCTCGGACACACGCGTCTTACAAGGCTGCCTCCGGCACGCCCCACCTCGGGGATGGAGCCCGCAACCCAGGCGCGTGCCCTGACCGACAATCGAACCCTGACCTCCTGGTTCCTAGGTCGATGCTCAACCCCTGAGCCACGCCGGCCGGGCTGCAGTTCCTTTTACTTTCATTGGGGAATACACTTTACCCACTTTATAGGAAGAGAAACACCACAAAGCTAAACTTAAATAGCATCCTAACGCCACGCACACCGGGTTACACATGTAACGACGCAGGGTTCAATGACCTTCAGAACGGTTTCCCCTCCTGGGAAACCAACCGTATCTGCGGAAAGAGGCGGAGGGCCTTTTCCTCCTAAAAGTTCTCAGGAAAGTCAAAGAGAAGAAGTCTGCAATCCAATTACCCCCAAGCCCTTCAGGAAAGCCAGGTGCTGAGGAGAGACCCAGTTCCTTCGGGTCATTCACTACACCACAAGGAGAAACATCAGGAATATACCCCGGTCCTCACCCACACACTTCATCACAGGGCTCCTTTCTCCTTCCTGCGGCGCCTGCGTGTTGGTAACACCGCGCCCCGTTCGGCAGTGCTAGCTCTACCTGAGCGCGGGGCACGCCTGTTCGCCCCCGCCATCACGGGATCTACTCCCTCCCTGCTATTTACCTACTTATCAAAGTCCTGGCAAGCGCTTTCCGAGACCGTACCCGCTTGAAACACCCCGAAGCGTCTATGATAAAGTTCCCTTAAGCTGTCTCTGGGGACGCCGGGAAGAAACAGATCTGCGCGTAGTTCAAGTAGAACAGCGCAGCTGCCGGTCATGCCCACATCGGCAGCGGGAGGCGGATGGGGTTGCCATGGCAGCCTCCCACACGCCCATCGCTCAGGGTGGCGGGGACGAGGAAAAGCCGTTAGCACAGAACAGCACCTATTGTTCAAAAGACAGCCAGCGGTTCCCTTCCGTGTAATTACAGGCCTCGAGTCCTGACATGTGGACTCCATGTTGTTTAAGTCTCCTGAGTGTTGGGGCGTTCCTAAATGTTTCTTCTCTGAACGTGTCTGCCCTCTGAACCCTGGGCCTCTACCTTCAGGGAGGCTGGGACCAGGCGGGGGCAGGAAGGAAGTCACCTGACCCCCACCCGTGGGGCTCAGGGATGAAGTGATCCCCTCTCTGGAACATTCTGAATCCCCGACATCAGGGCAGTTTGCGGTTCTATGGATCTGGGCAAGTCCCTTCGCCTTATCCTCATCTGTGACATGGGCATGAGGAGAGGACACGCTTCAAGGAGCTGCTGTGAGAGCCCAGTAAGTTCGCACAAAGGATAGGTTATTATGTAACTAACAACAATAAAGGAAGAATACATTGTAACAATGCCTGCACAAGAATCCTAGCTAATAAAAGAGTAATATGCAAATTGACCGTCACTCCAACACACAAGATGGCTGCTCCCTTGTGGACACAGGATGGCCACCACAAGATGCCTGGCAGGGGAGGGCCGTTGTGGGCAATAAGGCCAGCAGGGAGGGCAGTTGGGGGGGACCAGTCCTGGAGGGGAGGGCAGCTGGGAGGGACCACGCCTGCAAGGGAGGGCATTTGGGGAGGGGGGGAGACCAGGCCTGGAGGGGAAGGCAGTTGGGGGGGACCAGGCATGCAGGGGAGGGCAGTTGGAGGGGTGGGGGACCAGGCCTGCAGGGGAGGGCAGTTGAGGGGGTGGGGGACCAGGCCTGCAGGGGAGGGCAGTTGGAGGGACCAGGCCTGCAAGGGAAGGCAGTTGGGGGGGACCAGGCCTGCAAGGAAAGGCAGTTGGGGGGGACCAGGCCTGCAGGGGAGCAGTTAGGCATCAATCAGTCTGGCAGAGGAGTGGTTAGGGGGTGATCAGGCTGGCAGGCAGAAGCGGTTAGGGGCAATCAGGAAGGCAGGCAGGTGAGTGGTTAGGAGCCAGCAGTCCCAGATTGTGAGAGGGATGTCTGACTGGGATTGGGCCTAAACGGGCAGTTGGACATCCCTCGAGGGGTCCCAGATTGGAGAGGGTGCAGGCTGGGCTGAGGGACACCGCCCCCCCCCCCCCCGTACACGAATTTCATGCACCGGGCCTCTAGTTATTGCATAAATTAGCAACAGTGCAGCACATCGTAATGCTCCGTCAATGTTATTGTTATCATTACAAACATCCCCAAGAGAACTTTCTAGAAAAGGAGGGCCCCTTTCCCAGCCCCCTTGGAGGCCATCGGTGCGTGAGCAAGCAGCGAGGAGGCCGGCTACCTCTCTTCGCTGTGCTACTGAACGTTCATGGGGACTGACTGCTCCGGGACCCAGTTCTGTCCATCCAGCCCCATTTAACACGAGACAGACACGGTCTCCAACAGAAACGCAGGTGGCAATGTTTTCCAACACAGCCCACTCCCCACGCATCGCCTCACGAGAGTCAACGGCTATTCATTTCACCCCGGTACCAACGGCTCTGATTTACCACACGTGAAACGGCCGCAGAAGCCGCCTAAGGGGCTCCTCGCCTGCGGGAAGGCGGCCCTGCTGCCCGGAGGGGACCGGACCGAGGCGGCCTGGGGCGGCCGGGCCCACACTTACCGTCAGGTACACGGCCGCGTAGACGCTGAGCGCCGCCTCCTTGGAGGGGAAGGTCTTCCGGGCGCGGAGCACGAGCTCGGGGTCGCCCGTGCAGGCCTCCTCGCCGCTGATGAACTGCGTGAGCTGCTGGCAGCCCAGCGCCGTGTAGTTGGGCCGGCACAGGGCCAGGAAGTGGGGTGCCAAGTTCCCCGTCACCACCTGCCCGGCATTCACGAAGATGTCCGTGGCAAACAGGCCGAACGTGTAGACGCCTGGAAGCAAGTGCAGCCGGTGAGCGCCCCGGGGCTTGTGTCTCGGTTCCCAGTGGACCAGCGAGGAATGATCCCAGGGACCATCACAGAGGCATCCATCCCTCCCGCACACACCTCCCGCGTGCACTCCCTTCACCCCCCGACCCCCGGCCCCAGCCCCTGGAGGTGGGGTGCTGCACTAGCTCACACTCCCGGCTGGCCCCACCTAGGCGCGTCTTGATGCCTGGCGGGCTTGTGAGACAAGACGATACCTTCTAAGCCTGTGTGTGGGACTGCCATTTTTTATAAATGGAGCCAGGGCTCCCTAGCGAGGCCTCAGTCTATCACCTCAGTCTTCATTGGTCCCCATTTTGAAAGTGGTTTTTAAACATATTTTTACTGATTTCAGAGAGGAAGGGAGAAGGAGAGAGAGAGAAACATCAATGAGGAGAGAGAATCATGGATTGACGGCCTTCTGCACGTCCCCTGCAGGGGATCGAGCCTGCAACCCTGGCCTGTGCCCCGACCAGGAATGGAACCATGACCTCCTGGTTCATAGGTCGATGCTCAACTGCTGAGCCACGCCGGCCGGGTGAACATACTTTTTATCTTTCCTGAAGAAAGCAAAGCAGTGGTCTCCCGGGAGGGTGCCCCTGAACCCCGCTTGGCCTGCTGTTAATGCTGGTGGAGGGGCCAGTCAGCAGTCGCACCCCACGCCATCCGTCTTCCTGACATACCGGCCAGCACATTGCTTTCGGACACACATTTTTAAAGCCACCTACCAGCTAGTAAGGTGGTCCCACCTTATCTTTTATGAGTTACATTGTAATTATCACAATTGGGGCCATTCAGTAAACAATAAAACGATCAAAATGGTTAAGTTTTCCAATGATCTCCACAGCACTCAACTTTACTTTCTCTGGTTACCTCAAGGTATAACATTAAGCACCTGGGTTTTATTTTCTCTCCCCTGTCAGTTTACTCAAATACCAAAAACATTTTCTAAATGCAGTATCATTGGCCACTGTTGTCAAAACGTAACTTTCGCCCTGGCTCTGGGTGGGTCAGTTGGTTGGATAGATATATAGATAGATAGATAGATAGATAGATAGATAGATAGATAGATAGATGATATATGTATATATATATATATATATAGAGAGAGAGAGAGAGAGAGAGAGAGAGAGAGAGAGAGAGAGTTAGGAAGAGAGAGAGAAACACTGATCGGCTACCTCCCGCGTGGACGCTCACCAGGATGGAACCGGCCAGCTTTCTGGTGCCAGGGATGACGCTCCAACGCACTGAGCTGCCGGCCAGGGCCCCAGGCTGATTTTTAAAATGGAATTGAAGCGACTCGGCGAACACATACCAAGAAACCGCACCGTCCGCCGCACCAGCGGGTTGATGTAGCAGCAGTCTCCGGTCAGAATCGTCTTCTCCTGGGTCTCAAAATCCCTCGTGGCCAGCTGCAGGCAGAACACTGCGGTCTCTCCAACTATGATCTTGCAACAAAACAAAAGGTTAAAGGACATCGGACTCTAACCAACATAAAGCAGGAAAAAATTTTATTTAAAAAGCAACAGAGGCGCTTCCCCGAGTCGTAAGAATCTCAGCATTACATGGAGCCGTCTGCTTGACGGAGCCGTCTGTGATTTTAACGGTGTTCCTACGTGCAGAACCCACATTTCCCTCAATCTAAGGGAGTCTGAAACGGGGAAGTGACGAATACGAGTGGACTAGAACAGTTTTGTTTCATAAAAGACCATTAAAAATGCTGGGACTGTATCCTAAGAACACCAGTCAGAAAGAACGGGTGCACCCCTATGTTCACAGAAGCACAGTTTACAATAGCTAAGATCTGGAAACAGCCCAAGTGCCCATCAGCAGGTGAGTAGATAAAACAGCTGGGGTGCCTTCACACCATGGAATACTCCGCAGCGGTAAAAAAAAAAAAAAAAAAAAAAAAAAAGCAGGCTCTCTTACCCTCTGCGAAGGGTGGAGGGCCTGCAGAGCGTGCTGCTGAGCGAAACAGGCCAGTCAGAGAAAGACAAGTGTCCCGTGACCTCACTCGTACGTGGACTCGAATGAACAGCATACACTGATGAACAAAATGGAACGGGAAGCATAGAGACCTGGCCCCCGGCTGGCCGGTGCCCGAGGGGAGAGGCCGGGATGACTGGATAAAGGAGGCGAAGGCATTCGCTAAAGCCCACACACGCACACCCCATGGACACGGATGATAGCGTGGTGAGGGCCAGGGGAGCGGGTGGGCAAAGGAGGGGGACAAGGGGGCACGTGCCATAGTATCAACATTAGAATTATTTAATAAAAATAAAATAAGTGAAGTCTACCCAGGACCTGGGCTCTCAGGAGGCGCGCACTCGTTCTTGGTGCGTGACTGCACTCCGTGTTTCTTACGTGATGGGTCTTAAGTTTGATTCTGCCGTAGAGACGAGAGCGAGTCTCGAGAACCGCAGAATCGGGATTCAGGTTCAGGCCTGCTTTGCCCGAAGCCTCTGCCCAGCTGTGAGCTTGTCCTCGACTTCCCAGGGTTAGCAGGTGAGCTCAGGCCCCCCGAGGCTTGGCCACAGCCCCAGCGCCCACAGAGCACTCACAGGGACCTTCCCGACTCCCGGCCACCTGGTGTGGGAACCAAGGACGGAAAAGGGCCATGGTGACCCCTTTTTAAAAATATATATATTTTTTAATTGATTTCAGAGAGGAAGGGAGAGGGAGAGAGAGATGGAAACATCCATGATGAGAGAGAATCGTGGATCGGCTGCCTCTTGCATGCCCCCTACTGGGGATCAAGTCCATAACCCAGGCCTGTGCCCTTGACCAGAATCGAACCCAGGACCCATCAGTCCACAGGCTGACGCTCTATCCACTGAGCCAAACCAGCTAGGGCTGATGGACTGATTTTAGAGAGAGCAATGGGGAAAGAGAGAAACATCAATGATGAGAGAGAGAAACATCCACCAGTGACCTCCCTGGCGAGCCCCAACAGAGATCAAACCTGTGACCCAGGCACGCGCCCTGACCAGGAATCAAAGCTGCCACCTTCTGGTGAGCGCCCACCAGCTGAGCCCCCGGCCAGGCCCGGGGTGTCCTCTCTGCCACACGCTTGCAGAAAGGGACCGTCTCCTGCAACCCCATGCAGGCAGGGTGCTCAGGAGCGACCTCCGGGGCCCAAGGAGAGAGCAGGGTGTGTGTGTGGGGGGGGGCGGGGAGCAGTGGCACCCGGCTGGGTGCTCCCATCACACCTGTCTCTCCAGACAGCAGGGTGGTGGGAGCCCAGAGCCTGGAGGCAGGGCTGCGTCTCGGCCGTGCCTGGCACTCGCTGAACGGCCTTAACGAAGGCACAGGCCTGCCTTTGCCTCGGTGTCCTCCCCCGTCAAACAGCGAGGACAGACACAACGCCATCGCGGCCTGCGGAGGGCCCAGGGCGTTCACTGTCCTCGGGTCCTCAGACGAGGGCAGTGCGGGGCCCGCAGCTCACACATGGGCCTGTTCGATGGCCTCGGAGGCCCCGCCCAACCCAGAGCCGCGGGGCTGGTCCTGGCGGGGAGGGAGGGGCCTGGGAGAGGATGTGGGTGAGAAGGTGGGTGCTGGGCACACGGTGCTAGAGACAGATTTTGTAAACTGGAAATCCACACATGCACCCTATGTGTTCATGTTGACCCACGTCACCCCAATAAATTTAATAAATAAAAATAGAGGACATGTCTTAGTAGGAGAAAAACAGAAGCTGAGAGAGCAGGAAGTCCCGACACGCATCTTGTCTGTGTGGGGGGGTGGGAGGGGCGGAAGTGGGGGTGACGACATGAGGATTCAGAGGAAGGAAGCGTGGTCCGTCCCACGACAAAGCCCGGGTTTACCAGCGGGAGGCAATCTGTCTATTTCCACTCAGGATGAGAAGCTGGCGGGAGCGAATTAAAAAGGTCTCCCCCGATTAAAACAAATGCCGCTCGTGACACTTTACATGGCTTTTCTTCCTTTGCCCAACCGGGCGCATAAATGCCGTGCCCATAAGCTATCGGAGAGGGAGCGAAAGGGCCCCCCGTGCCGACTCGGCATGCGGACGCGCAGCCTTTAATTTGGGGCATAAGGCCACCCGCTCCTGGTCACGGACCCCCCGCAGGCGGTGCCGCGCTCACGGGCCGCCCCTCCTCTGACGGGCGGGCTCCCGATGACCGAAGCTCCGTCATTAACAAACGCGTGCAGGCCGTCAGCCTGCGGGCCAGCTCTCCTACAACAGTAGTTCCAGTTACCACCCCTCCCCACCCCCGGTCCTTATCAACAACAACGAAGCAACATTTAAATGGTCACATCTAAATACTTCTTAGGACGTTGAAATAACGGAGCTTTTAGAAATGACTCTTAAAGCACAAGCAATAATTAGATGCCCCTAAAACTAGGTTCCACAGGGTAAGTGCTGTGGGTTTGTATTTTTGTGTTTGTGTGTGTGTGTGTGTGTGTGTGTGTGTGCGTGTGTGTACTAGGGGTAGAGGGGTTGGGGGGGGAGGGGGCAGGGGGGGTAGAGGGGGGATTTCATTCCTGGTCCAAAAAACGAGCTAAAAGTTACCAGTTCTAACCCTTCTCAGAGATTCCCATGAGCACAAGATTCCTAATGCCCAGCTCCCAGAGGCATTATTTTAGCGCCTTCCTTTTACGGATGAGCACTCGAAGGCGCGGAGACACTCTAGAGTAGGCCCCGAGGCCAGGTCCGCTCCGTGCTGGCCAGTTCTGGCGCCCAGCTTGCCGTGACGCTGTCTTATTCTTCTGCTCTATTTTAGGAAGCAGCGTCTGGCAGCCAGAAGCTCTCTCGTGTGAACATCCGCGTGGAGGAGCGTGGCTTCTTCCCAGTTAGCTTTCCGGTGACAACCTGTGACCCGGCGGCCGACATCACACTGCCTTGGCCTTAGGGATCCGTGATCTAGGGACGGTCCTAAGCATCCGGCCGGGCTTGGATCCCAGAAACGCTGGGGAGAGTAACACAAAGCAAACGTCTTCTTCCTTCTGCGGAGAGACTGGCCTTTAGGGAGGCCCGGCCGGCAGAGCTGTTGGTGAGAACTGGGCACAAGCACCGGGCTCTGGGAGAGAGAGCGAGCAAAGCTGAGAAAGGCCAACTCCCTCAGGTGACAGCAAACTCCTTCGCCCCTTCCCTGACTCTTAGGAAGGGGAGAGGAGACTGTTTAAAGCAAAAGATAAAAGGGGCCGGCCGGTGTGGCTCCGGGGCCGAGCATCAACCTAGGAACCAGGAGGTCAGGGTTCCATGCCCGGCCAGGGCCCAGGCCCGGGTGATGGGCTCGATCCCCAGTGAGGGGCGTGCAGGAGGCAGCCGGTCCGTGATTCTCTCTCATCACGGACGTCTCTCTCTCTCCCCCCTCCCTTCCTCTCTGACATCAATACTAGGAATATGTTTTTTACAAAGAAAATAGAACAGGAGCTCATTCACACCAGGAGAGAGAAAGCTCTTACTCTGACAAGGGACACAGGTGGGACATCCACGGGCACTTCGGTGGGGCTTTGAGATGTCACCTGAGCAGCCTGCCGTGGCCTGACCTTTCTGACGTGGGGCGAAGGAAGACTAGCGTTCTCCGCTCTAGGACCGGAGGGCCCGGCTTTCCCACGGACCTCCTGGGCTGTCTTCTGGCCACGGCGTAAGAAGCATTCCCCGGGGACCCCTGCCCAGCGTGGCAGCTCACCGTGATCATCGGGTAGCGGACAGTAATTCTATCTCCTTCCCCCGCCACTCCTCGCTCCAAAGGTCTACGCTGCTGTGTGGCTGAGATTCTTCCGCACCCAAACGTGAGGCTCTGCGGGACCCCAGGCCTGGATGGCGCCCGGTCACCTCCAAAGGCCCAGCCCGCCTAAGGGACATGCACCCAACGGACTAAACCTGTGATCTCGGGGTCACGCTCTCCTTTCCTGAGAACAGGCCTGGGATGGGACAGGGCCGCCCGGGGAAGCAGAACCAGCGCTCCCTGCGCGTTCAGATCCACACCCCCCCCCTCATCCTGCCCTGGGCCCTCGCCTCCCGTTCCCTCCGCCTCCATTTCTCCCCGCTTTAAAGAGACTGCCGCTGTCTTCTAAGGCCATCCATCCTTCCCGGAGGAGGAGAAAGGCCTGGACACGGGAAGGACTTTACTTACAAACGCGTTCCCGGGAGGCGTCAGTGTGGATGGCAGAGGACACCCCTCAGCTTCGCTGAGCCATGAAACCTGCAGCCCACGGAGGCCGTCATGAGCTTTCGGCGTATGGAGGGGCGTCACTGCTCAGCGGTTCCCGGCGTGTCGCTGGGACGGGCCGTGTGGCAGCGCCAAGCCCTGTGGTGCCCGGGAGGCTCAGACGCAGCCTCCCTCGGCTCTGTCCATCCTGCCTCCTTCAGAGACACAGGGAGTCTTTCTGCTCCTGCTGCTCCGTGTGGACAGTGTCGGCCCCGGGGTGCTGGGCCCTGGGCTCCCTCACGGGGCCCACCTGGTGCAGACCCAGGGCAGCACCCGGGAGGCAGAGTCCAGGCTGCCTGCAGCTCCCAGTGCCCCGGCTGCCGCCTCTGACACCCCCACGGGGACCTGGCTGGGCCCGACCAGACGCCGGGCGGGAGGGAAGCGAGTCCTCTCGTGGGCATGAGCGACGAGGGCCCCCAGGGAGCAGTCCCTCTTTGCAGCTTCCCCGGAAAATCACAACCTTCTCACCTCTGGTTTATTATATTTCACAATTGGCAGACACTTAAATATATATATATTTATTGATTTCAGAGAGAAAGAGAGAGAGAGAGAGAAACATTAGTGAGGGAGAATCACGGATCGGCTGCCTCCTGCACGCCCCCTACTGGGGATCCAGCCCACAACCCGGGCACGTGCCCTGACCCGGAATCGAACCCAGGACCTCTCGGGTCCACTGAGCCACCACAGCCTGGCGTGGCAGGTATCTTGAGAATGTTGCCATGTGGTAGCAAAAGGCAAGTTTGTTATAGATCCTTGAGACCCCGTGAGCACTGGCGTCCCGTGGGCGGCCGACTCCGTGGGCCCAGGCCTGGGTGAACCCAGGGCTCCCCACTCGGGAGAAGACTCTCCTTCCACGAGCAGCAGGCGCAATCCGCCCGAGGAGCCGTCTGGGCCCAGCGTGCCGCCGAGCGTTTCCGATGTCGGCTGACACCTCAGGCGCGCTTCCCTCAAGGTCCCCATTGCCATCTCCCCAGATGAACTCAAGCGGAACAGCGGCCGTGAGCCCGCGACGTCAGCTCTGAGCGTCTTAAAGGGCTCGCCAGCACCAGCATCCATAACGCACGAGGAGGTCGGAATCTTCCAGGGAACTGAGATGCTGCACATCCTGACATCGGACGAAGACCCGACTTCGTAAACACTGACTGAACCCCAGCGTACAGGCAGCTGGCTGGCCGAATCCATGCTGGCTGTCGCTCTTCCCCACAGACTTCCAACCTTCCTTCGCTGTGACCTTCTCTTCGCTGTGACCTTCAGCGGGTGGGGCTGGCCTTGGGCCTCAAAGGACCGAAGCTTCGTCAAGTCCCGAGGGCCCCGCGCATGGCAGCTGTGGGCCTGGCTGGCGTGTTTCCGCCCCAGGAAGAAGGAGGAGACCTCAGCCAGGGGTGGGTGCTCGGACATAGGAGTTCTTGCTTTTAAAAAGAGGCTCCCAGCCCGGCCGGTGTGGCTCCGTGGTTGAGCATCGACCTATGACCCAGACGGTCATGGCCGGACTCCCGTTCAGAGCACAGGAGATGAAAAATGAAGAGTCCCTGCCCAGCTGGCAGCGTGGTGGCTCACACCCTCTTCTCTTACCGAGCTAACCCAACCCCAGCGGCTCCCAGACCCCTGCGCCGGGTCCTGCCAATCCTGGGATCCGCCTCGCCGACCCAGACCCCCCAGAGCACCTGCCCGGGGACCCTCCCGGCACAGCCCGGGCTCCGCGGCAGGACCAGGCGCCCGCCTCCAGCCAGGCTTCCCGCCCGTGGCCACCGCGCAGTGGCCTCCGTGCCCAGCGCTGGCTGACGGAACCCAGGCCCCAGGTCACGGGCAGCTCCCTGGCTTCCCCGCCCCGATGCGGGCTCCGGGCTGTCCTACCCACCCTCGGCTGGGCAGAGCATCCAGGCAGGGCGGAAGCTCGCAGACGGAAAGGCAGGAACGCGGCTTCGGCCTCGCCCCTCGGCGACTGCCCACGCGTTCACGGAGCCTGCCCCTCCGGTGGGTTTCCCGTGGCAGAAGCAGAAAACTCGATCTGAGGGGAGCGTTCCGGAAACCTTCTTTAAAGCTTTTGTTGGTTTTTAGAGAGAGAGAGGCAGGGAGAGGGGGGGAGAGAGAAACATCCATGATGAGAGAGAATCATGGACCGGCAGCCTCCTGCACGCCCCCCCACTGGGGATGGAGCCCACAACCCGGGCCTGTGCCCTGACCGGGCATCGAACCGTGACCTCCTGGTTCAGAGGTCAACGCTCAGGCACTGGGCCCCGCGGGCCGGCACAAACGGAGGTTCGCAGCACCAGGGGCAGGTACGAACCCGAGCTCTGCTTCCGTGTTTGGCGGCAAGACGGGGACAGGTCTAACTTCTCTGCACCTGGGCACCACGTCCAGGTGACCGGGAGCCACCCCGGAGTGAGAGCTTCAGGCCGCTCGGGGCCTGCTGCCCTGTGGGTGCTGGCTCCACCCTCCTGGGATTGGCGCCGGCAGCCAGAGGTCAGGAATCTGGCCCCCAGCCAGGCCTGCGTTGTCCCGTTAGGGCACCTCTGCCGGCCAGCCTCTGCTCAGAACCCACTTCCCAGGCCCTGGCTGGGGCCTGCTGGGAAGAGTCCTGGTCGGCGCTGGGGATCGTGACCTGGACCGTGCCCCCACGGGCGTGTCTCCCCACCTGCTGTGGGACCGGCCGCCCTGTCTTACTCCGGGGTGCCTTCTTCCGTCTCTCTACCTCCTTGCTCCCTCCGACTGCCCGCCCTGCCCGCCTCCCAGTGCCCAGGTCCCGACACCCGTCCCTTCAGGGGCCCGGCTCAGCGCTGCATCTGGTGGCCAAGGGGCTGACTCTTCGAGCTGCGTGCCAGGCGCTGCCGGCCCCCACGCCTGGCTGCCCACCTGGCCTCGGCCCCCTCGGTCCTAACTGCACCACCAGCTCCCCGTCTCTGCGATCACACCCCCGGCAGGTGCCAGGGCCGCTCCAGATCCCTTTTCTTGGGGGAAAAGGAAACCTACATCTGGCCCTGGCCAGCTTGGCTCAGTGGACAGGGCGTCGGCCCGCAGACCAAAGGGTCCCGGGTTCGATTCCGGTGAAGGCACGCCCGTCCCTGGGTTGCAGGCTCCTCCCTGGCCCGGGCCCTGGCCAGGGCTCATGCAGGAGGCCACCAATCCATGTGCCTCTCTCACATCGGTGTTTCTCTCTGTCTCCCTCTCTCTCTTCCCCTCTCCCTAAAAAAAATCAGTGGAAGAATATCCTCGGGCGAGGATCCACAACCACAAAAACCTTCCACTTTGGGCTCCGCCTGAAGCTCCCGCCTCCCTTCTCCAGACCCAGCTCTTGGCCCCTGGCCGCGTCCACCCTGCGGAGCCGGGGCCACGTTCGCGCCTTGTGGGTCCTGCTCGCTGTGCCATTAACCGGCGGCTTTCCCCGCTTCCTCTGCAGCCCGTAATGTGTTTTCTCACCGAATCCCTTCGCGTTCTCCCTTCTGCGTGAACGAAGCCAAGATGCTGAAGAGCGCGTGCACATGGTAAAACGTGTGCCAATCCAGTGAGTCCCGCCAAGCCTTGCCGTGCCAAAGCCGGCCGCAGGGACCCTCCAGTGCCTCCCCGGGAACGGATCCCTAATGACACGCCTGCCTAGAGCAGGGCAGAGCACAGGAAGCTGAGCACACGCGGTCCTTCATTCCGTAACCGGGACCATCTCGGGGCTTCACGCGCCAAGAGACGCACGGCTCCGCTTCACGTTCGCTCCCAGCCACACTTCCTGAAAGAGTCCCCATCGCGTGTTCCCAGGTGTCTAGAGCCACACACAGGTGTGTTTCCCTTTAATTTCCAGAGAGGAGACGGACGACATTCATTGCACAGGTGAGCACGCCCGGCATGCCAGTTGGAAAATGCAAGTCAAGTTGACCGAATTGCAGAAGCAAAACACAGCGACAGGAGGAAAAATAGCCTCGCCCATGTAAACGTGCACTGTGCGTACGCGGGCTTTCGTACGTGCACAGATACTGACCTGTTGGCATTGTTAACTTTGCAAATAGTGGTTTAAGATCATATAGGATGCATGTCCTGGATTAACTTTTTTTAAGCCTCGCTGGAGGATATGTTTTACTGGTTTTAGAGAGAGGGGAAGGGAGAGGGGGAGGGGGAGAGGGAGAGAGAAAGAGAGAGAGAGGGAGGAACATTGATGTATGAGAGAAACATGGATTGGTTGCCTCTCATACACACTCACACTGAGGGTCCAACTGCAATCTAGGAATGTGCCCTGGCCAGGAATTAAACTGACAATCTCTCAGTGCACGAGAGAATGCTCCAACCCACGGAGCCACACAGGCCGGGCTGAATTAACTCCTTCCTAACTATCTAACTAAAAGTTGGTTTCACAGTGATGTTTGCGTCTTATCCTATATCATAAAAGCCTAATATGCTAAGTGTCCGGTCATCCAGTCAGCCATTCAACCAATCAACGCGTAATATGCTAATGATATGCTAAGGCCGTTCAACTGCTCGCTATGATGTGCACTGACCACCAGGGGGAAGTCAGTCAACTGCTCGACCAGTCGCTATGATGTGCGCTGACCACCAGGGGGAAGTCAGTCAACTGCTCGACCAGTTGCTATGATGTGCGCTGACCACCAGGGGGCAGACACTCTGATCGGTAGGTTAGCTTGATCGGGACTGAGCAAGATGGGCCAGACATGCCCTGGAGCCCTCCTGTGGTCCCTCGGCCTGGCCTGTGCCCTCTCTCAATCCGGGACCCCTTGGGGGATGTCAGAGAGCCGGTTTCGGCCTGATCCCACAGGCCAGACCAAGGGACCCCACTGGTGCACGAATCCATGCACTGGGCCTCCAGTGAAAATGTAAGTGCCCTGGAACACACTTGGCAGCCTGCCCCGTGATGAAGGCTGCCCCGGGTTCCTTAAAACGCTGAACAACATTCGGGTGTGTTTCCTTCAGTTTACTAAAAACAACCACCGGTCACAGAGCTGGACTCACTTCTGTAAAATGAAGAGGCTCAGCTGTCCCATTTTGCAGATGGAGAAAGTGAGGCTGAGAAGGCAGAAGGTGTAGCCCAGGTTTACCTCTACAGGCTGGAAAGGGAACGGACTCCAACCCCTGAGAGTCACTGTAATGCATTTTCTACTCAACCACCTCACGCGCTGAAATGAGTTGCTTCTGGTGCACGCCATCCGTCCCGCTGCCGACCTCCTCGGAGTCCCCGGCCCCATCCGCCCGGAAGGGCTCCCAGCCTAGGCGACCTGGCGCCCTGTCCCTGCTCCCCTGACCAGCTAGCCAGCATCTCCTCCTCTCTGGAATCTTCTATCCCTTCCATCGTCCTCGCCCCTTGCCAGCACCCGCTCGGCGCCCCTCGATCAGGACGGGGGCGACTGAGCTCCTGGAGGACAGGAATCCACAGAGCCTGCACCCATCTGCGTGGGGGAGGTGCTAAGGTGCCTGGGTTTCACAGTCCACCCTGATCGGGAAATGCTGGATTTCAGAGAAACGTCACCATAACCAATAAAATCCTGCTTTCAGTCCCCCAGTTCCTCCCGTAAGCGATGATCGCCCTGCCCGAGCATCACTGACTCTTGTCTCTACTCATCAACGTCGTTCTGCAAAGCCCCCCCAGTCTTTATCGGCGCCCCCCTCCCCTGCCCAAGGAAAGCAACTCTTATCAAAGGGAGTTGCCTGCGCTGAGTCACCTGCGTCCCCTCTTAGTCTATGATTACTAATGAAAAGCTACCGAGCGTGAGTCACAGGCCCTGGGCGACCGTGAAAGCATGACTCAGCTTGCTCAGCCACGCTGCCAGCCCACGGTCCCACAGCAGAGCACCGGAAACAGCGTCCCGTGCTCCGTGCACGCGGGTCCCGCTGTGGAGCGGATGGGCGGCTGGACTTACAAAAGAGGAAGGAGATGGCATGCCCTTTAAATCAACCAGGGTGTTGTTTGGGAAAAAATAGTCCTGGGATATAGAACATGTCTGGGGGAAATGAGCTTAGTGGTTCCAGAGGGGAAATACGAAGGTTTTAATGATTTTCTAAACAAAATGGTAGCCCAGCCCGTGTGGCTCAGTGGTTGAGGGTCGTCCCACGCACCAGGAGGTCACAGTCTGATTGTGGGTCAGGGCACAGGCCCGGGCTGGGGGCTCGATTCCCAGCAGGGGGCGTGCAGGAGGCAGCTGATCAACGTTTCCCTCTCACATCAATGCTTCTCTCTCTCTCTCTCCATCCACTCGCTACCATCAATCAATACGTCCCTGGGTAAGGATTTATTTCAAATCTTTTAAAAAGAGGGAGAGGCTTTGTCATGACTAGGAAGTCCCAGCTAAGCAGCACGTTCTCTCTCACACTGATCACACATCTCTTCCCCAAAGCGGGGGAGTGTCCCCTGGCCTCCCGGATCTGTATTCTAGACCTCACCCCGGAGAAGCGGAAGGGGACCCCGAGGCGTCACATGACGAGGAGCCGAGGGGAGAGGAACAAGGGACTCTTTGTCAGACCAAAAGGTTGTCCCGCAGTTTTGACTAAGTCTCTTCATTCGCGTTGGTGCCGAGCACCCCAGGCCCCAGCAGCACCCCAGGCCGCAGCAGCACCCCAGGCCCCAGCAGCACCCCAGGCCGCAGCAGCACCCCAGGCCGCAGCAGCACCCCAGGCCCCAGCAGCACCCCAGGCCCCAGCAGCACCCCAGGCCAAAGCAGCGGGTGCGCAGGAAGCGTCACGGCACCGACAGGAGGCCTGGTCCCTCACCTGGAAGGGCCGGAGCGCGCCGCCACAGGGCGGGGCGTGGTGTCTGCGAACCGGGCCTCCTGCCTCCCTGGGATCTCTGGGATTATAAGCTGCTTCTCAGCATGAAACACACCACTGGGCACAGCAGTGTGAGAGACGTGGACCCAGGAGCCAGGAGGTCAGGGCTGAGTCCCCAGTGGGGGGCATGCAGGAGGCGCCGATCCATGACTCTCATCCCGGATGTGTCTCTCTCCCTCCCTTCCTCTCTGACGTCAATAAAAAAGTATTTAGAAACAGAACAGTACAGTTTCTGCTGCACCACGGAAAGCGCCCCTACAATGGGGGGCCCCTCGCACTAGGAGCACCTTTCTCAGTGCACCCAGCCGAGGTGTTGTTTGTATGGACACAGTCGCGCCCCCTTGGGGAGGACACAGCGCTGGTGTGGGGCTATGCAGGGGCAGGTGCCAGGCCTGCATTCCCACTTAGCTGCCCTTTGACCTCACAGCCTCGTAGCTCCAGATCCTGCTCTGGAATTTGTGGAGAAGGGGGAGACATTACTCCTGGTGTGGGGCTTTGGAGCAAGCCCGGTAACCTCACTTATCCTTGTTTTCAAGGTGTGCTCCCCACGGGAGGTGTTCCACCAACACCTTTTCAAGGAAGGAAGGGCCCTGACCGGTGTGGCTCAGTGGATAGAGCGTCGGCCTGCGGACTGAAAGGTCCCGGGTTCGATTCCGGTCAAGGGCATGTACCTAGATTGCGTGCACATCCCCAGTAGGAGGTGTGCCAGAGGCAGCTGATCAATGTTTCTCTCTCATCGATGTTTCCAACTCTCTATCCCTCTCCCTTCCTCTCTGTAAAAAAATCAATAAAATATATTAAAAAATAAAAAGGAAGGAAGGAATGAGGGAGGGAGGGAAGGAAAGAGGAAGGGAAGGAGGGAGGAGGGAAAGAAGGGAGGCAGAGAGAGGAAGGAGGGAAGGGAGGGAGGGAGGGAGGGAAAGAGGGATGGAGGGAGGGAAGAAGGAAGGGGGGAGGGAAGAGGGAAGGGAGGGAGGCAGAGCGAGGAGGAGGGAGGGAGGGAAGGAAAGAGGGAGGGAGGGAAAGAGGGAAGGAAGGGGGGAGGGAGGGAGGGAGAGAGTCCTGGTCCTCACCAGCATTTTATCCCCAGGGTCCCACCCGAAGAGGCTGCTGTAAGTCTTCACTGTCTTGCTGTTAATTAACAACTGATTTAATGAGCATTGTGGATATTTTAAACATGATTTTTTATTGATGGAAGTAGTGACTTTTAATTAGCCTGACAAATGCTAAACATGGACTCTATTGGTGCAGTGACAGACTTCCAGGCTCTGTGGGTCGACGGGAATCTTGGAGACACTTCCCGCCCTGGAGTGAACAAGCGTAAGGTGCATGAGGCCAGCCCCCTGTACCCCCGCGGCTGGCTCCCCGGGGACAGGGCGTGGGGGGCAGCCACTGGCTTAGGGGGGTTTCTGCTTGAAGGTTGTCAGCTTGAGGACACAGAACCCCTAGTCCCTGGCTGAACCCTTCACTCAGGGTTTCCCCTCTTGAACACATGGCACTTACGAAGCAGGGAGGGCCCTGGCCACCGCCCGCTAATGAGGGTCATTAAGTAGCTGTGTGGCCATGGTAACCTCATCACCACAGAGGTCAGCGGCGTCTGGAAAACCATCCACCACAAACAGCCGGGAAGGGCATCTGGTGGCACGGCTGGGGTCGGACGGCAATGCCCCGGCTGGGCGAGGCTCACGCCTAGTGATGGGGCGTGCAGGGAAGTAAGAGCAAGAAGAGCTCATCCCAGCTCTGCAACGTGTGAGGGAGAGGAAGGCGCCAGAGGGGGAGCCTGCAGGGCTTCCCCTCCCCCGCCCCACCCCCTCCGGGAGCCCAAGAGACCTGCCCAGGGGCCTGGATGCCAGGTCTGGAAGGGCAATGCAGACTGTGCCAGGAAGCTGCGGTTTTCTTTGGGGAGGGGAGACAGTCTAGATGTTAGAAGCAAAGGAGATAAAAATGTATTCCTACAAAAGGAACAAATGCATTTCACACACACATCCTATATAACAAGAGAGGGATATGCTAATTATCCTCAAGGCATAACGACTGACCGTGTACCGACCGTGTAACGACCGGATCACGGATCTGCAGGAGGGTGGGGCAGCAAGCTACAAGCGGGCGGCGGAGACCTAAGGAGGGGGCAGGGCAGCAAGCTATGGGGGTGGGGGGAGCTACAGGAGGGTGGGCCAGCGGGGGGAGAGCTACAGGAGGGCGGGCCAGTGGGGGGAGAGCTACAGGAGGGCGGGCCAGTGGGTGGAAAGCTACAGGAGGGGGCAGGGCAGCAAGCTATGGGGGTGGGGGGAGCTACAGGAGGGCGGGCCAGCGGGGGGAGAGCTACAGGAGGGCGGGCCAGTGGGGGGGAGAGCTACAGGAGGGTGGGCCAGCGGGGGGAGAGCTACAGGAGGGCGGGCCAGCGGGGGGAGAGCTACAGGAGGGCGGCAGCGACCTACTGGCGCACGGATTTGTGCGCACGGTTACTAGTATATATATAAAATAATAAAAGCGTAATATGCTAATCAGACTGGACGTCCTTCCGGATGCAGCCGGGGCTGCGAGGGAAGCCCGGGTCCTGGGTGCCAGAGGGGAGTGGTGCCGGCTGCCAGGAGGAGGAAGGCCGACTCTTGCATGAATTTCGTTCATCGGGCCTCTAGCATATACACACCGAGTGGCCAGATGATGATGATCTCTGAACACATAATAATCTGGCCCCTCAGTATAGATATTAGAGGCCCGGTGCATGAATTCGTGCATGGGTGGGGTCCGGCCAGCCTGGCCAGGGGGAGGGGACATGGGCGGTTGGCCAGTCTGCCTGCTGGTTGAACTCCTGGTCAAGGGGACAATTTGCATATGAACCTTTTATTCTATAGGATAGACACTGAGTGGCCAGATTATTATGCGTTCAGAGATCATCATCATCTGGCCACTCAGTGTCTATATATACACACGCACGCACGCACGCACGCACTGAGCAATGTCCACCCGAAGACTGTGTTGAGCGTTTTAATACGCCTGGTCTGCAAAACAGCTCCCCATGATTCTGTTTGTACAAAACAGCCGGTGCTTCTCCTGACAGTGACTCCCCAACCACACCTGTCACAGGTGACTAAGGAAGTAACCCGCCCGCTGAGGAGCCCGCATTCTCCCACACGGTCTCCGCAGGACCGAGGGCAGCCGTCATCTCACGGAGTTTACAATGCCTTCCTGCAGAATGACATGCCTCCCGAGGTCCCGGTCTGTTCACAGGGTCCCCGCAGGGTCCCTGCAGGGTCCCCATAGAACGTGCCTGCTCCCCCGTGTGGGCGGGGACGCCGGGCCTGGGAGGCTGAGGTCTAGGGCGACTCCCTGCCCTCAGGAACCAATGAAGTTGTCTTTAAACACAGGTTTGCAACTCCCCGTTTCCTGTCTGACTGTCACTGCGTCTGCACACGAACAAGCATGTGGGTGCCGCAAAGGGCGCGCTGATACAGCGTGCCTGGCGCGCCTCCCTCACGCCACAGGCGTGATGAGCACACCCAGTGTCCTTTCCCTGCGCGCAGTCAATAAACACTATCGGCATCTACGTGAGAGGAGCCATCGCTTACTCAGTACGTCACGCGTGCTTACTGTGAAGTCTTTTTTTTTAAAAAATAAGTTTATTGATTTCAGAGCGGAAGGGAGAGGGAGAGAGAGGTAGAAACATCCGTGATGAGAGAGAATCATGGATCGGCTGCCTCCTGCACGCCCCACACTGGGGATGGAGCCTGCAACCAGGCATGTGCCCTTGACTGGAATCGAACCAGGGACCCTTCAGCCCACAGGCCGATGCTCCATTCACTGAGCCAAACCAGCTAGGGCGAGAGAGTGATTCTTATGGAGTATCCATGATGGGCCAAGGGTGGTATTTATATATTAAATATAATTTAATACTCGAAATCCTATGACTTAGAAAACTGAGGCCGAAGGAGCTTAAGTAACTTGTCCAAGGTCACCCTGTTTGATGTCCAAGGTCACCCAGCAAGAAGGATCCCCAACTGTTAACACAACAGCAGGACGGACTTTGAATCTAAAGCCAAATTTGTTAGACGCCAACCTGGTCGCCACGTCACCACCATAGAAAAATGATAAACTGGAAAAATGCATTGCGTTCCACGTTTGGACACCCACGTTTACCGAGAATGAAACCAAACCTCAGCTTTGGCAGTGAGAGGAGCAACTGCCCAAAATCAGTCTGAAGCGTGAGAGGCGAGTCTCGGAAGTGAGACGCCGTCCATTCTGAAGACCCTTTATCACCGCGGCCCACGGACTGTGAGAGATGGGGGCGGAGACGGAGCACATGAACCAGAGAACGCTTTATGAGAAACCGAGTCTGCCTGTGGCTACAGGAACGGCCGCGTCGGTTAAATTCCGGGCATAGCCTGTTTGGCTGTGGACCTTGGGCAAATCACTGAATCTGTCTCCTTCTCCCAAGTGGCAGGTGACAATAATAATGATTGCTTTCAGTCCGGCCGGCGTGGCTCAGTGGCTGAGCGTCAGCCCAGGAACCAGAAGGTCGTGGTTCCATTCCCGGTCAGGGCACGGGCCTGGGTTGTGGGCTCCATCCCCAGGGTGGGGCGGGCAGGAGGCAGCCGGTCCATGGTTCTCTCTCATCACGGATGTTTCTACCTCTCTCTCCCTCTCCCTTCCTCTCTGAAATCAATAGAAATATATTTTTACAAAAACAATAATTGCTGTCAGAGAGAACGCCAACACTGGATGGGTAGAGGGGAGAGAACTCGACCAAGGATGGCAGCGCTGCCCTGACCATTACCAACAGCGTGTTCATGCCCGTGACGGCCACACCAGTCCCCGGAGGGGCGTGGAGCTGCCTCGCTGGCCCAGCTTTGCACACTGCCCGTTGTCCTCGCCACAGAGCCGCGGGCCGCCGAGGCCACCGCCCGGTGAGCCTCCGAAACCCAGCTGCCCTCTGCACACTGGCCCCCCGGTCCCGTCCCCGTTGCCCCAAGAAACACGGCAAACATGTGGGCCAAGCTGGCGCCGCCCCTCAGCCGCCTCTGGTCTCCCTTCTGCGTCGGTAGACCTGACACGGGTCTCCTGGGCACACAAACCCCGCACCTGCTCTCTGCTTGCGGGTGGCCCTAGTTCATGCCTGACCCTCAGGGTCCTCCGTGGAGAGAGTGTCCCCTGGAGGGGGCTCTGGAAGCGCATGCGGCTCTGGGGACATGGACACTCCTCCACCCCCCACCAGGCAGGCACACCCCCTTGCCCCTCCTCAGTCCCCCCAAGAGGCCGATAGTCAGACATCTTTGGGCCAATACCTTGGCGTGTGGAACTGGCACCCGCCACCACGGACGAGCAGTGAGGCTCGGAAAGCGCTCTCATTCCAGTAAAACCCAGCACCGCCATGACCCAGGCTGAGCGCATCACCGATGATGGTGCCAGGGGACCGGCGTCCCGAAGGGGCAGGCTTTCCCTCTAAAAACACACCAGCCCTGAGCCGTGTCGCCTCCCGGGGAAACACGTGCTGGGATCCCCACGTCTGCAGGAACGGCCTCAAGGAAAACCGACTGCTTTCCTCGTCCAGCTTTTCCCACGGGAGCGAGAGAACACCCCCCATGAAGCTGGGCCGGGCTTCCGGGTCCCTGACACATGTCAGCGAATGACAACGAAACCAAGCAGGACATTCCCGGGCGGCGGGGGGGGAAGACCCCTCCCCACACCCCAGGCTGGGGCTGCAGGTGAGCCCGGGCCAGGACAGTCCTCCCAGGTCAGCCCGCGGCCCTCGGTCTGCTCCTGGAATGCCTTGGTGCGCCCCGCACTTGTCCTTATGCGGGAACTTACTAAATGACTTCCCCTAAAATCCAAGAAAACACGAATATCCAAACCGGACAGATGTTCCGAGCATTCACCAGACCCAGCCCCTGAAAATAACACTGCCCTCCTCACTTTTAATTTCCTGTTTGTTATCTGTTATTTGTGGGGCGGGGGGGGGGGGGGGGGGAGAGGGAGGGGGAGCCACAGGAAGGGAACCTCCAACACTCTGACCATACCACAGGAACCACAGTGTTTTCTGAGAAACACACCAATTCTCCTACCAGGACCTGTGCGTCCTCTCCACATGTGTCAGTGATTACATGCTTATTAATAGAACATGTTGACTCTACTGCATTTGCATATGAATCTAATAACTGCCTCTGCATCTGCGTGCACATGTGTGTCTGTATAGACACACACACACACACACACACACACACACTCAGAGTCCCTGAGCCCAAAAGGCCTTCTTGGCCAGCGAGGCTGTGGCCAGAAAGGACCTCGCGGCCGGGGAGCGGGAGTGGAGCAGCCTCGGTAAACACTGGGACTGACAGCGCCTGCCCCCAGCAAGCCCCCAGCTCAGCCTCTCCATCTGGGGGCGTCTCTGCTCCTTTAGGGGGGGCTGCGCCCCTGGTCAAGGGAGCCCCACGGGCACCTTCATGGACAGGGCAGGAGGTGGTGGAATGGGAACAAGCGTCCGGACTGGGGAGACGGGAGTCCCCTCCACCCCCCAGCAGTGGATCCCCTGTCCCAGTCCAACCTGGGAGCCAGGCCACCATGCTGATGAAGTCAAGGTGCACGCCAATGCTCGCCCCCAACCCCAGGCCCCAACCCCCACCCAGCCTCTCCGACAGCCCTCCGTGCCCCTTCCCCGCTGGCTGCAGACGCCGCAGGGGCGCGGGGGTGGCGCACGGGGGAGGTCGATGGGAGCTCCCTCCGATCCCACGGGGGCGCCCTAGCGGTCCCCTGGGGAGGGGGCTGCCAGCCACACGGACATGCTTGGGGAGGCCAAGGCTCGGCGGGGCCTCCTCCCCGAAGGAAGGGAGCGGGGCGCGGGGCGCGGGGAGCGGGGAGCGGGGCGCGGGGCGCGGGCGGGCGGGCTTACCACGAGCGCGGGGACCCCGGCGGCCAGCGAGTAGAGGAGCGCGGGCGGCACGGCGCTGCTGTCCTCCGGGCCCGGGTAGGGCTTGCGGTAGGCGCTGTCGTGACAGAAGAAGCCCTGCACGTTCACGGCGAACGTGTCCGTGTACTCGAAGTAGTACGCCAGCATCACGGTGCCTGCCATGATCACCATCTGGAAATAGAGCATGCTGCTGGGCCGGGCGGCAGCTCCTCGCCGAGCAGCCGCGGGCGCGGGCGGGCGCCGAGGAGGAGGAGGCGCGGAGGCCGGGCTGCGAGGCGCGGCGGGCGGGGCGGGGGCGGCTACCCCCGGACGGCCCCGCTCCCCTCCCGCCCCCTGCCCTCTGCAAGCGCCGCCCGCTGGGGCGCGGGGTCGCGCGGGAGGGCGGGGAGCCCGGGGCGTGGGAGCCTCCTTGGTGCAGCGGCGCCGGTCAAGCCCCCAGGCCGGCGCGGAGGAGGCGGCGTCGGCGGGGCGGCGGCCGCGGCTGGGACAGCGGCACCTGCGCCCCTCGGAGGGCGCACGCGGTGGAGCAGGAGAAGCTCCTCGCGGGGGGCGAGGGGAACCCGGATCGGGGGGCGGGGAGGCGCTGAGAAGGAGCCGCTGGAAACTCCCTTCCGAGGCAGCCGCTGGGCGGTTCAGGAAACCCGCACGGCGCCGGGGAGAGCGGGGCGTGCACGCGTCTGCGGAGCGCAAACGCCACCAGAGCGCCGGGTGGCGGCCGCGCGGCGACTCCCAGCCCGCGCCCCTTCGGCCGGCTTCGCGGGGCGCAGGACGCACGCCCGGCGCTGGTTTGCGGGCGCCGCTGGGAAAAGCATTCCCGGGGACCCGCGCTGCCGGGCCGCCTCTCCTCCGGCGCGGGCTGGGCGGGTGGGAGCAGCGATGCCGCGCGCTGTCTCCTGCGCAGCGGCCCCTGCCCGGCCCTGTCTTCCCCGCCTGCTCATCTTCCGTCTGCCATCATTAGCTGCATGTGAGACAAGCCAGTGCAGATTCCGGGGACCGGGGGGGGGGGGGGGGGGGGAGGGGGGCGCCAGCCGCCAGCGGGGAAAGGGCTGTTTGCCTCATCTCGCTGCTCCTTGAGTGCCTGATTCCCCAGAGGCCAGGAGACCAGGCGGGCACACCGCATGCATACGGAACATGCACACAGAACGCACCCTGCGTGCGCGGACACGCGTGTGCGTGGGAGGGAAGTCACTGTGGAACCCCACAGGTGTACAGAGCCCGCTTCCTGAGGCCATGTGAGGTGCCTGTCTTGCATGATACGTTTAAGCAGCACATTTGGGGGGGGGGGCGGCTCCCCAGAGCCTGACACTGCTCACACGCCCCACTCCAGAGAGCAGGTAAGGAAGCGTGTGTAGAAGGCAAAGGGACGAAAATGTTCCTGTCCTTAAAACGTGGCATTGCCTTCCGGTTTTCTGGAATGCTCGTCTTAAAAGGCCAGTTACATTTGCAGGTGATGGGTGGTTTGGGGATGCCATTCTGATGGCGTGTGAATTCTTCCACATTGCTACAAATATCGTTTAATAACGCATGGCCAAGCGTTTACCGGACAGGCGACACCAGGCAGCATGTGCCGTCTGGGGCTGTGGAGCCACCGGCCCCTACACGGCCGTGTTCTGGGGATATTGTGCTGCACGGGGGGTGTGACCTCTACAAGGGTACCTGGTGGATTGCCCCCTTCAGAGAACCACTCTGAGACTGTGTGAACGGCTCCTCTCCGTCTCTCAGGACTGCCCACCCTTCCCACTGCGTGGAATTTCCGGAAGCGTGGTGCTCATTTTTAAGTTCGAGCCGTTACCTTGGGTTCGGGAGAGTCTCGTGCAGGCGATGTGTTCGTGGGTAACTTCCTAAATGAAAACGCATTGTGAGCCACTGTGAAGGAGGAATGAGTGCCGAGCACCGTCCCTAACAGAGGGTCCCTCTCTGTCATGTCCCTGCTCTGCCCCCAGGGGGAGCACCGTTTGCACACTGGAGGTATTCCAGAAGGATCCCTTGAATAAATCAAAATAAATCAATGAACGTACTCCTCTAAAAACAGCCAGGAAGGGTTCTCACGTGGAAGGTTTATGTCACGGGTGAGGGGCCCCAACCTTTATGTCCCCAGGTAAACTCAGTGCGCACACGCACACGGCACACGGACGTTGAAGGCACCGGGTCCCTGTGAGAGCAGCAACGCCAGGACGGCCTCGCTCCACACCCAGCTCTGCGCCTTAGCAGCCGTGCAAACCTGGGCAAGATGCTCGTCCTCGTTCCGCTTTGAGCCTCCCCCCTTCGCCAAGGTGGTATGAGGGTTAACCACACTCAGTTAGTTATGTCTGGCACGTAATGAACACCTTTACTGCGTTTAAGTTAAGTGAGATGGAACTCCTAGACATAAAGGCATCTGTCCTACCTTAACCCAGGCCATCCTACGCACCCCTCCCCAGACACTTCCTTCTCGTCTGGTCGCTTTGCTCACAAAGTGATGCTGGGAGTACCCATGCTTTTGTGGGCGGGTACATTTTTCTGTAGATTCGTGTACATTCTGTCTTCTCTTTCGAATGCTACCCAGCACAGGAATAAGTGTTATTTTCCTTGAGAATTCTCCATTTCCCCATCATTAGTTCCTAGTAGGTGGCCAAACAGTGTTGTTGGAAGACTCATGCCAGACGAACGGTCCATTGCTGAAATGCAAGTTGATACTGACACATCGTGGTGAGAGGAAACATGGGTTACTTGTCTCCCATACACCCCCCAACTGGCAATGGAACCCACAGCCCAGCTACGCACCAGACCTGGAATGGAACCTGCAACCTTTGGGTGCACAGGACGATGCTCCAAGCCGCCGAGCCCCCCGGCCAGGGCTGACCTCCCACTGTGGACAGCTAGCATACCGCTCCCTCACAGAATGGTCTTGGGGGCGTGACGTGGGAGGTAGCTGCTTTCTCAAGAACGCGGGAAGGAAAACAGGGCGCAGGGGAATCTGTCCGTCTGTCTTTGAGGTGCTGCCGCAATGGGATTTTACCTCAAAGGCCAGCTGCTTCTCACCTGGACAAGTGGTACTCTCCTTTCAGCTAGAATAGCTATCGAAACAGTTACCACAACGCGCGTGTTCTATCAGAGGCCCTGGTTACCAGCACGCGTGGTTCCCTGAGGGCCTAGGCGTGGCATTGCTGGACTAAGCAAAAGAACCCACATTTATAAAAATATTAAGCCTGGGCCTGGCCAGTGTGGCTCAGTGCTTGAGCATCAACCCATAAACCAGGAGGTTGCAGTTCAATTCCCGGTCAGGGCTCAATCCCCAGTAGGAGGTGCGCAGGGGGCAGCTGATCAATGATGCTCTCTCATCATTGATGTTTCTCTCTCTCTCTCTCCCTCTCCCTTCCTCTCTGGAATCAATACAAATATATTTAAAAAACATTAAGCCTGGGAAAGAATAGAACAGTTTAACTAGTATGCTATCAATGGAATGCTCCTGTATTAAAATTAAAAATTTGAATCACTAATCATTGCGACATGTTGATAATTATTGATTGGAACTGCTCTGTGGGCATGGCAATCCCTTAGGCCCTCTGACTCTCCGTGCGCTCCTCTGTGAAATTGGATTAGTAAATCTTCACAAAGACGTTGCAAGGCTTACATCCATAACATGCTTCGCACCCCTTAAAGCATCCTTGGGCAAGTCTTCGTTACAACACATGCTAGAATCAGGAGGAGGCATAATAATGTAGTGGGTCCTGGGTTTTCTCCCCAGCACAGAGCGCCCGCTCACAAAAACTCCGAGCCATCACTGCCTGGTCTGTATCCACCTCTGGGAATGCGGGATTGTTTACCGTATGTTTCCATCATGAAAACACACATTGTTTTTTAAGTATAAGCCCCGTGGATCCACAACATCAGGGCAGGTTTCAACGGCGCACGTTCCCTGCGAGTAACTTGAAACAATCATCGAGGAAAAGGGTGCGGGACTGTGGGTTTGACGGTGAACCCGAAGGACTGAAACTCAACCGAACGGAGTTCTCGTCGTCGCTCTGTCGACTCGTAACCGTGGGATCCTGGCCAGTGCGCTGTACTTGCTCAGTTAGGCAGCGCCCTGACCTGAGGGTGACGTGGCCTCCGTCACCACGACGTGGCACAGAGCCCAGGCCATCGTGACAACCATGATGGCTGTGCTGACGGCTGCTCCTTAGCCCCCTCGTATCTTCATCTGCCCCCACTGGTCAGCAACACCTTCTATTTTTTTTTTCTTTGAAAATTTAAAAAAATTATATTTTTATTGGTTTCAGAGAGGAAGGGAGAGGGAGAGAGACAGAGAAACAAGTCATGATAGAGAATCATCCATCGGCTGCCTCTTGCACGCTCCCTACTGGGGATCAAGCCTGGAACTCGGGCATGGGCCCTGACGGGGAATCGAACCGTGACCTCCTGGTTCATAGGTGGACGCTCAACCACGGAGCCAGGCCGGCCGGGCAGCAACCGCTTCCTTGACCCCTTTGGAAGTGTGCCAGCCTCAATGCTGCGGCCCTGGCTTTGTAGCCTCTTGGTCCCCGGGGCCACCCGGAAGTCACCCCGCTGCGCTGTGATAAACGAGGACCGTCCCGACCCAAAGCACCGACCTCGCACACGCCGCACCGGTGGCGTGGAACTCCCGGGGCGCACCACGCTGATGGCCGCTGAGGGCCTTCGTTGACGGTGCAGATGGTGACCGCCGCTGGGCATCGGCTGGGTTGTCCCTCCGCGAACGAGGTCGTGACGGAAACAGAGCGATGGTGGGAGCCAGACACGCAGAACGGCTCCCCCTGGCCATCGATGGGCCATTTTCAACTGTTCGGTTGGAGTCAGCCGACTTCCCAAGTGCTCACTGCCAGTGAGGGCTTGATTTCCCTGCCCCGGATGGCATCACCCTTACACGGATTATTAGATGACTGAGCGCTTTTCTCCCTAGGAGTTCACCACTGTAAGCAAGAAAAGCAATTTTTGGTCAAGGGGAGACACTAACGTCTTCCTTGCTGAGTGGGAAGAGGCCGAGTCGTGGGACAGGTGGCCCTCAATAGAATGGTGTGTGTGCTGTGCCACTTTGGAAGGACTTAGGGGAAGAGAAACATAGCGTTGCTTATTGTTTTGTTGACTCTTCTGATTGTCCCTGCTTGTCACTAAATTGGGTTCAATGAATCCTATGTCATTATATTAATCCTATCATATAATGAATGCATCCATGCGGAGTGATGTCCTCAATGTAACGTAATGGATAAGAACAAAATACTTCAGTTTGGATTCTGCTCACCCAATGACTAGCTTTAATATATTTTTTTTTTACTCTTATATAGATAGATCTCCGATAAAAATAGAACACGAAGTGTAAAACCTTAATTAACTTCCCGAAAGTCTCATGAAGAGAAGGGTATCCTGGGGAAGCACCGCTCTGATTCACAGACACCTTCCACGTGTTTTTGCCAGGACTCTCCCCATTAGTCACCCGAGCGTGCTGAACCCCTTTGTCTTTTGTGACCTGACAGGAGCCGTTAGCCGGAAGCTCAGGTCTCACCGCTCATTCCTGCAATGACACGGATGCGGGAGACGGAGTTTTGTAATTATGAGCGGTGGTATACACTGCGGACGTTTTGTGGGGGGAAATGCCTAAAATAGGTGTTTGTTTTCCTGAAACAACAGTATTTATTGAGTGACTACTATACACCAGGAACAGGGGTGTGTCTCACTCAGATACCTCTGACCCCCACGACTACCCCAGTACCCCCGAGAGGTGTCACACCCTCAGACTTGGCTTGAGTGTCCACCACAAGGCAGCCTGTGGGAGCCCCCACTAACCCTCGTCCGCTTACTCCAGGCTTTCGGGGTGTGGAGTCCAGGCTGGATGACTCGGGGTTTAATCAGATACCTACGTATAAAGAACTTACACGGCTCAGCACCAACAAAATAATCGACCCAACTAAAGCTGGGCAAAGGACCTGGACAGACGCTTCTCCCAAGAGGACACACAGAGGGCCAACGGAAGCATGAAAAGATGCCCAGCGTCACTAATCACCAGAGAGACGCCAGCGAAAACCACCAGGAGGCGTCACCTCGCGCCTGCCGGAACAGCTACCACGAACAGTAAATCCACGAACAGGTGCGGGCGGGGGTGTGGAGAAAAGGGAACCCTCGTGGCTGCTGGTGGGAGTGCAGACTGTGCAGCCACCACGGGAACCCGTATGGAGGTTCCCCACTCTTTCACTATCCTTTCCTGTTCTCTATTTCTAAAGCTTTCTAAGGAAAAAACGAAACAGAATAAAAGTGGTATCACCGAGGAGGCCATAACCCAGGTCTACACGGACACATGCACCGAATGATCGTACCGAAATGGCAATGAACCGCGTCCCACCAAGGAGACCCCCGAGGCAAGGCCCATTCCTGGGAGCGCGGCCACAGCTACGCGCCCGGCTGCGGGAGGGAGCCTGGCTACGCCTGGATTTCCCAAGAGGAAACCTTTTGGCAGGAGCTCCCAGATCTCAAAGTTTGGGGCGCAGAAATGGAGGCAGGTGCGAGGCAGGTGCGTTGGGAAGACGGGCCGGCCAGGACGGGGCAGCACTGGGAGAAGCGGAGATTATTTGGACTGGGAGACTGAAGCGGATGGTAGCAAGCCTCAGCAAAACAGGCCCAATTGTGTGAGTCTTGCCCTAAAAACAACGGGGCGTCATCTAAACTGTTTCGCCGGGAAACACGCCGTGCAAGCAGGGCCTGGTGAGGCTCTTTGGACGCTGGTTCGCGTCAGGTTCACAGGCGGAGGAGCGACGGGAGACCTCGGGATCCGGGGAGCAAAGGTGAGAATCCCAAAATGCAAAGGGGGGCCCTCTCCGGCTCCATGCTAATCACGCGGCCCCACGGTTTAGACATGTCGGTGACTTTCCTTAATATCAAAATAAAGAAAATACTTCTTAACGCGGCGAACAGGGCCCCCCAGGGCCTGACTCGCTTCCTCCCTCCAGCGCCCCGACTCGGTCCTCTGTCCTCCCCGAGTTGGCGCAGGCTTCTCGCAGCCTCCGTCCACCATCGCGTGTTGCCTGGCGCCTCCTCCCGCCACCTCCGCCTCACTGCCACCGGCTCACCCTTTCCATTTCAGTGGGAGCGTCCCTCCCCAGACACCATGCCCCGCCCTCCCCGGGCTCCTGTGAAGGGTCCCACAGCGCCAAGCGCCCGGCCGGCCGGCTCTGGGCCCACCATCCAGGTGGTGATGAGACGTTTGCGGGTTGGCTGTTTGAGAGCCTCCTGTCCTCTCTGCTGAGCGCCAGGAGGGTTGAACCCATGTTTCCTTTCCTTTTCTGTCTCCCCTGCCTAAGGAAGTGTCCTGGCACCCGGGCGCTCTTAGTCAATAGCTGGGGAGGCAGCGGCGGTAAGGAAGGAATTGAGTGCATGGCAGAGGTGCAAACCCAGAGGGAGGTCCAGTAGGAGAGCCATTCTGGAAGAAGGACCAACGGGAACAGGAGAGGGAGAGACACAGGAGGGTGCCTGGATGATGGGCGGCGTCAGTGCCACGGGCCACAGTGGGGAGGCGGGGGCTGGGTTTGAAATGGCAACGTTTAGAAATGCACCAGGCTCAGGGGCGCCACTTGGGAATGCGCTACATGAATTTGGCAATAATACAAGAATGAAGAGTAGGCCATACTGCCTGGCCGGCGTGGCTGCGTGGTTGAGCGTTGACCTAGGAACCAGGAGGTCACGGTTGGATTCCCGGTCAGGGCACAGGCCCGGGTTGCAGGCTGAATCCCCGGTGCGGGGCGTGCAGGAGGCAGCTGGTCCATGATTCTCTCTCATCATCGATGTGTCTCCTTCTCTCTCCCTCTCCCTTCCTCTCTGAAATCAATAAGAAAATGTTTTTAAAAATTCAAAATAGTATTTTTTAAAGAGAATGCCAGACTGCCTCTATATTTATGTGACTTCCCTCTTCCTTATGGAGGGAGTGGCACAGGAGTAACACCCCCATGAGCCTCATGCATCCTCCCCCACAGGAGGGGCGATCTAGTCACTGGGAGCGACAGTGACACTCACCGGCCACAGGTCCTCTGGGCAAATCGTACCTGTTTAAAGGCTGAAGGATCCGGGACCTGCCCCTCCCTCCCTTTTTCCGGAGACAGAAGTTCTGGGTAGTGTGTCTGCCCTGCGGGTCCAATTTGTCTCCTTGAATAAGTTCTTTCAAACTCCGAGCTTGGGATGAGTGGAGCGGCAGAGAACAAAGGCAGCCCTCTCTCTGGCCTTGGAGCTGTGGTCACGTTGAGCAGCCACTTGCTGACGGCCTACGTCTAGTTTGTCGTAGGGGTCATAGTGGGCCGTCGGACCAGGTGCTGTTGTATGTGTTAGCCTTTGGGGCCCCCATATCCTAGTGATGTTGAGAGGGACAGGGTGAGGGTGAAGGGGGTAGAGCAGCCGGTTGAACAGAGACGTGATGGTTAAACGTGTTGGAAGATATGGAGGACTTCCCAGCGCCCAGGAGACGAGGAGGGAGCGTTCACTCAGGGCGCGTGCGTGAGAAGGGCTCAGATCAAACCCGCCCAGCGGACCAGGGCCATCGGGACAGAGTCCCGGCCACTGGGAGTGGTGATGGCCAGAGAGGAAGCCAGAGCTCAGGAGGCAGAAAGGAAACGGAGACACGGAGGCAGCGGGTCCCGTAGGACTTACTGTCATAGTTTGAGAATCAGTTGTGGGAGGAGAATAGAACAGGGGCTGGAGGACACCCCGGGGCCAAGTCTGCTTATTTCTGTCTTGTTTTGTTTTCCAGGAAAGGGTGATCAGCATAGACATTTGATAATCAAGATCCACAGCCCTGGCTGGTTTGGCTCAGAGGATAGAGCATTGGCCTGCAGACTGAAGGGTGCTGGGTTCGATTCCTGGTCAGGGCACAGGCCCGGTTTTCAGGCTCAGTCCCCAGAAGCAGCCAATCAGTGATTCTCTCTCATCATGTGTCTACCTTTCTCTCTGAAATCAACATAAAAATATTTTTAAAAAAGAAAGAAAGAAAAAGACCCACCAAGGTCAGAGAGGATGAAGAGGCGGGGGGTGGGGGAAGGGGGCGCTCCTGGGGATGGACTTGAAAAGCGGCAGGGGCGTGAGGGGGAGTGGGCAGTGGGGCCAGCTCTGCGGCCACCCCACCTACTGCTGTGGGGAAGGCTGAGGCCTCAGCTCCCTGCGAACAGCCCTGTCTCCTCCCCAGCTTCCTGCAGCATCGAGGTCTGTCCTGTAGATCCAGCAGGTGAGCAGCGCCCTAAAATAGAACGCGCAGCCAGAAGGCTGAGTGTTAGGAGGATGCACAGGGAAGGGAGCTGGGCGTCCCGGTTTGAACCCAACCGCCCTGAGAAACAGCTGGGTCCTGAAGCTGAAAGGCTCACTCCCGATTCCCGCCGCGGCCCCTCCGTGCGCCCAGCCCCTCCCGCCCCTCTGCTCTTAGCTTTGGGAGGGAGGGAGGGAGGGGGGAGCGGGAGCCCCAGGGCTCAACACCTTTTGTTTCTCTCTTTGAGCAGCTAGAAAACAGCTGGTGACTATCGCTCCTTTCTAAGGAATCCTCTAGCGGAGCAACCCAAGCCCTGCCAAGCCCACCATCGGAGCCTGTGCCCTGCGCGGGGCTGACCTCAGCCACGTGCCGCCTCAGTCAGCGCATCCGAGACAAAGGCCACGCGAAGGGCGAGCCCCCCCCACGGGGCTGTGCGCTCGTCAGTGAAAACCGGTCCCGTGTCCCGCCCCCTCCCTCTTGTTGAGAGAGACGAACGCGCCAGACAATGTGAAGTAAAAGCGGTCTCGTGTGAAAAACGAGAGGCCAAAGCCATGCGGCCGACGGGGGGATGGGGGACACGGAAAAGCGTGGCATTTCCGGAACGATTTCCTTCCGGGAGCGCGCGGCACCGGGACATCAAGTTTATTAATTACCCACGAGCCCTGGTCCCCGCGTTAAAAGGAGGGAAATGAAGGACCGGGAGGAATAAGCCAGCTCAGTGATTTCCCTCGACTCAGCACGTCAGTGTCAGTGCCGAAGGGACGTGTTCACACAGCAGCGTGGAGAACAGGAGGTCTGGGGCGCTGGCAGCTCCCGGGCGTGCGGGCAGAGATAAGAGCTCCAGCTTGTCTCTTACTCGGGGAGGGGCGCGGCGCATTGCCCCCATCTAAATAACGCCGTGTTTTTGGCATTGTTGCGAAACAGTCAGGAAAAAATCTACCACTGAAATGTACGGACCTAACGGTATTTGAGGTGCTCACAGCCATTAGGTTGTGCTTCTCATCTGCACTTCCGTTCTCTCCATTCTGGCCAGGAGGAGGGTCCTCACGTTGGCTGGCTGGGACCCTCCGATGGGGTTCTAACGCCCGTGGCGAGTTTCCCAGCTTCTGGTGTGAGGAGAAGGTCCAGGATCGTCCCGGCGATGGGGGCCGGCCCACCACACAGGCCTGCCGTGGGGATCCCGGGAGGCAGTGCCTGCAGCGCATGGGGTGTGACTCCCCGATCAGAAGAGTTTTCATGAACTAGGAGCTGTCCCTACTACCATCGACCTTGATAGACGGCCAGTGGAGGCAACGTGAGGTCAAGGTCAGCCTCCAAGGGAGGCCGTCTTATTACGGGAGGCGGGACTGACCCAGGAGACGCAGAATTGGGGCCCCCTGGGCACGGACGCGCAGGTCAGTGAGTGGCGCCCCTAATTAGACCAGGAGTGACAGCTGACCCAGACCCGAGGGACAGCTCTCAAATGAGGCTGGCAGGGCGTGGCCGCGCAGCGCGGTGGAGAAAAGTAGGACGCGCGGGGACACTTCTCCGAGAAGGGCTTGGGACCCGGCCTTTCCGGGCTGGGGGCCGGTTAGACATTAGCTGGCTCCTTTAAGATGCCTGCGCTGTAGGTAGAGTTATGTCGTGTCCCTCCCCCCTCCATCACCCCCCCCCCCATTAAGATGTGACCTTATTTGGAAACAGGATCTTTACAGAGGTAATCGATTTAAGAGGAAGTCAGTAGGGTGGGCTCCAATCCACGGGACTAGTATCCTTATAAAAAGGGGAAATTGGGCCCTAACCCGTTTGGCTCAGTGGATAGAGCGTCAGCCTGCAGACTGGAGGGTCCCGGGTCCGATTCCAGTCAAGGGCACATGCCCGGATGGCGGGCTCGATCCCCAGTGGGGGGGGGAGGCGGGGCGTGCAGGAGGCAGCCGATCCATGGTTGTCTCTCATCGTGGATGTTTCTATCTCTCTCTCCCTCTCCCTTCCTCTCTGAAAGTGTGCATCTGGCACACTTTCCGGAACATCACAGACACTCGACTGGTTAACAGGTTAATGAAACGCCATGACCTCTGGCTCACGTGTGCACACGCCACGAGGTTCCCCTTCGCTGTTGTAAAAAGAAAGTGACGTAACCACCCCGAGAACGTTCCTCGGCCCAGAGGCTGGCTTCCAGACCAAGGGCGCATGTCAGTCCCTAAACCACGTGTTCTTCTCTCACACCATTTACGTGAAAAGACGTGCCTCCCACTCTCGGAGCGTTCATGCAGGAGAAATGTATTGAGGAAAGAAAGAAAGAAAGAAAGAAAGAAAGAAAGAAAGAAAGAAAGAAAGAAAGAAAGGAAGGAAGGAAGGAAGGAAGGAAGGAAGGAAGGAAGGAAGGAAGGAAGGAAGGAAGGAAGGAAGGAAGGAAGGAGGAAGGAAGGAAATGCCCTGGGTCTGAAAGGAAACCTGGCCAAGCGCTCGAGCCGGCCCCCTATGGGCACGCATGCTAGTGAGACAGAGCAGCCTAACGCGTCCCGGGCGCTCACGGGGCATTAGCAAGCCACTAACCACATTTTCATGCCGGGCTGACAGCGTGCGCGCCTCCTGGCGTTCGTCACGCCTTCCTGCCAGCCGGGCATCTGCCACCGCAAGCGACCCAGGAAGCGGAGCCTGGCAATGGCTGTCCCCCGCCCCCGCCGGGTGATGGAGCCCTCACCGGCCGAGGGGCGAGCCTCGCTGCTGCGCATCTGCGCTGCTCGCCCCGTCACCCTCGTCGAATGGCCCGTGGCCACCTGACCATGGCAGGCCCGCTGGGTGGGCTGTGACCTAAGGCCATCTCTCCTACGCACCTCACTAGCCAAGGTCCGTTTTTAAGGGGAAACCCCCCCAAAAGCGAAGACGTTTTGGGCCCCAGCTGGAAATACAGGGTTTCTGTCATCCCTGACACATACACACGCACACACACACACACGCACACACGCACACACACACACACGTGTGTCTGACACACCGAACAGTGAGATGGTGAGCCCGGCATGCTGGCTCAGTGGCTGAGCATCTACCTATGAGCAAGGAGGTCAGAGTTCGATTCCCAGTCAAGGGCCCCCAGGATTCAGGCTCGATCCTCAGTGTGGGGCATGCAGGAGGCAGCCAATCCATGATTCTCTCTCACCATTGATGTTTCTCTCTCTCTCCTTCCCTCTCCCTTCTTCTCTCTGAAATCAATAACAATATACATGTATTTAAAAAATAGTAAGACGGTGAGACAGACCAGCTGGGGCTGGGTCCAGGCTCTGGTCACCTGGGAGAGGACAGACGGCTGCCCAGGCCCCTCTCAGCCTTCCTTTCCCCTCTCTGAGTATTGGGCAGAGTGGATGTAACGGCATGTTTATACTGAAAAACAACCAAGCCGATGTTTTAGGAAGAACACCCCTCAGGCTTACAGGAAACACTGTGCATACATGATGAGCGCCATTGTCACGGGGAAGGGACAGGATCTCCTCAGACACTAACCAGCCCCTCAGTCCTCGCTGTCGGGCAGAGAAAGGACAGAAAGAGCCCTGTTCTCCTCCCTCGGCCTGTGAGCGCTCACCCTCGGCTCCGAGAGTCTCAGGTGGATTCAGTATCAGCTCCCTCCCTCCCTCCTATCGCATCCTGGGTCAGAGGTAAAGCACTTTAAATGTTTAAAAATATATTTATACCGATTTCCGAGAGGAAGGAAGAAGGAAAGGGGGATAGAAACCTCAATGATGAGAGAGAAGCATGGATCGGCTGCCTCCTGCACGCCCCACCCTGGGGATGGAGCAGACAACCTAGGCATGTGCCCTTGACCGGGAATCGAACCCTGACCTCCTGGTTCATAGGCCGATGCTCAACCACGGAGCCACCCCGGCTGAGCATAGCACTTTAGATTTGAGAAATGAAATCCTACAAACTTAAGCAAAAAAACGGAAATTGATTATTCCATACAGATTCTTAATGTAACCTCTAGGCAGGAAGCACAGCCTGCGTTCACGAGGCTCTGAACCCGGGATTGAGAACTTCCAGGGAGCAAGGCCAGGAGGCGGTCAGTCCTCTCCCTCCTGGCACGGATTTCCCGGATCCCTGCTGGAACGCCTCGGCCATGGCTTCCGTCATTCCTGGGCGTGCTTTCCTCGATGCAGGCAATTTTCAGAGATTGATTTTTACTTCTTAATATCCATTCCAACTTCCCCGAAGTCATACACTGGCTGATGAGTCACCTTGAATTGGATATCGACTCCAGGCCCAATCACTCGCTCAGAAGGGCAAGGGGACAGAGACACCGTATGGCTTCCCGGGCTTGTCCCCGCAGGTCCCTAGGTTTCTGTGACCTGCCCATGGGCCCTGGACCCAGGACCCTGTGAGATACTCAGAAAGGACGAGGACACGGACGCGGCACAATAGACGTGTGTTGGATCAATGAAAAATGCAACGTCGCTGAGGACTGGGCATGTACCAGGCATTGCGCTAGGTACATTGCTTAAGATGACGCAGAGCCCTGGCCAGTCGCTCAGTGGTTAGAACATGGGACCCCAGACTGAAGGGTCTCGGGTTCGATTCTGGTCGAGGGCACATACCTCCATTGAAGGATCGCTCCACCGGCCGAAGGTTGGGGTGTGTGCGGGAGGCAACCAATGGGTGTGTTTCTCTCCCGTCGATGTTTCTCTCTGCCTCTCCCCCTCCCTTCCACACTCTCTAAAAATCAATGGAAAAACAATTCCCTGGGGTGAGGATGGACACCAACGAAAAGTAATAACAACTCACGTATTCCTCTCAGCCGTCCCGTGAAGAAGCCACTCCCACCGTTCCCATTTCACAGACGTGGCAAGTAAGGCTCAGAGAGACGTTCGAGGAACGTCCAAGGAACGCGAAAAGCTGCGAAAGGAAGGAAAGGAAGCGAGGGCGCCTCTTTGACTAGGATCTCATGGTCATAACAGGAACGAAGACACTGTGGCCCAAAGTGGGGCCTCTCTGTTACAGGAGAGTGGGGCGGGGCACCAGGGCTCACATCACTTCCTGTGAAGGAGGTCCACAGGCCACACCTAACACCCACCGGTCAACACGCAGCAGTACACGCACGTCATCCGGAGAAACGGAGTAGAAGGTTACTTCATGGCGGGCACGGAATCCGCCGGCCGCAATTTCGTTGTTATAACTTTTTAACACGTTCTGACCTTTTAAGTGGTGTGCGCTTATTTAGAGATAAAAAGGAAATAAATGTAAAAGGGAAAATGTAGGGTACCTTATATACTCAACGGGTAGCAGCTATCACCTACAAAGGGCAGCGCACGGGAAAGCAGTAAGACCACCCGGCCGGCCCCCGCCTTCTTCCCCGCCGGCCCTGGCCCGCAACGGAAACTCGAAGTATTTCCCTCACTTCAGTGCCGGTGGTCTCCCCGGCTCCCTGGCCTGTAACCCGGACGAGGAAAGAGACACGATCTGTTTTCATCCCCGGGAACCCGCGTAGGCTGAAGCAGTGCCACGCCCGAGGAGACGCTCCCTAGCAGAAATGGTAAATGAACTTTTAAACTCTCCGCCTCACATCTCTGTTTTACACTTCGGGAACACGTTTTTTTAAAGTCGGGGGGAAAGGAAGCGTTTCCACTGCAGAGACCAATGGGCAATGCTGTCTGGGGAGGAAATCGGGGAGTGGGGTGGGGTGGCCGGTCACGCAGGTCTCCGCTTTGCCAGACGTCCCAGGAGCTGGCCCCTGGGCACAGAGCAGGGACACCCCACGTGGGCCTCGCCGCTTCAGGGGCAGAGCCAGCCAGGGGGTGTCCTGGACACCAGATCAGCGTGTCCTTCACGTTCCGGCCCATCCGATGGAGGATGAGGCGGCTGGGAAGAGGGGAAGGAGGGCTGGCCTGGCTTCCCCTCCGCAGCTGGGCAACGTGCAGCGGACGAATGGGTGGTCCCGGAGCTTTCTTGTCGGTTTCCAGCGCCCTGAGGCACAGGCTCACATCACCTACGTGACCTGACGGACTGACAGTCTCTGCTCACACATTAACAGCAGCTTGTTTAAGGTTTATTTTTTAAAATATATTTTTATTGATTTCAGAGAGGGAGGGAGGGAGGGAGGGAGAGAGAAACATCAGTGATGAGAGAGAATCAGGGACCGGCTGCCTCCTGCACGGCCCACCCTGGGGATCAAGCCCGCCACCCGGGCCTGTGCCCTGACCGGGAATCAACCACAACCTCCTGGTTCATAGGTGGACGCTCTACCCCTGAGCCATGCCACCGGGCTATTTAAGGTTAATTTAAGACGCCTTCATCACCGCTCATGCCGTCCCCATCCAGCCTCCGCTGTTCTCTCTGCTTCACTGTTTCCCTGGATTTACGCTGCCGAGAATTGGGTAAGTGTCCCCAGCTCACCCCCGGGCACTGCTTCAGTTGTTAGCATCCGTCTACAGAGCGTCCGCGGCTCCCCAGACGCCAGAACCGGTTCTGTTTGAAGAACCACGAGATATGGCTCACTCTGGGGTTGCCGCTCACTCCGCCGGGCCCGGCTCCCTCGCTCTGTCCCATCCTGAGAGGCTGAGACAGTGACCAGCTCGCAACTGCGCCCCGTGCCCGGCCCCACTTGGCCACCTCGGAGCTTCTTCTCGCCTTGCTCATAGTCCGACTGAGTTTCCAGATTCTTCCTCCTGCCCTTGTGCTAACCCTTTCCCAGATCACGAACGAAAGCTCATCGTTTGTCAGTTTATTACCTTTACATAAACAGTCCCTACGCCAAGGCCCACGTTCTTTGCCGTAAATACAGAGTATCGTTCATGCTACCTTACTTTTGTGTTTTTTACTGAATTTTTTCCTTTAAAACCAAATTTCTTATAGTTCTAATACTTTAAAGCATTTTTAAGTTGATTTGACAGAGAGAGAGAAACACAGGTTGGCTGCCTCCTGCAACAGCCCCTACTGGGGACAGAGCCTAAAACCTGGGCATGTGCCCTGACTGGTCATCAAACCAGCAACCTCTTGGTGCATGAGACGATGCTCAACCCACTGAGCCCCACCAGGCGAGCTTGCACACATTTTTAGAGTAGAAACGTTTGGAAGATTGAAAGCCCGTTTGCCTGGTTATCTCCCCATCTCCCCTGCCCCGTAGCTTGGTACAAGTAAGTGCACAGCAGCACCCGGGGCTGGCCACACCTTTCAACGGGGTGTCCGTCACCACCGTGGCTGTGCTGTGGGGTGTTATCTGCGCGCGCACACACACACACACACACACGCACACACACACACCAAAGGCCAACACGAGGGATGGTCCGTCCAGACGCTCATGAAATCGCCCATACAGATTCTACAGAAGAACGTCCGGGGTTTTCTTACCTCTACAAAGATGAAGCAGGGGACCATCGTGTCGCTCCTGATCTCCCGTCTTCGAGGATTCGGAAGCATGTTTTCCTGCAGGGACAGCGGGGAAAAGAGGGTGATTTTGAAATCAGCTTGTACATGGCCCCAGGCCCGCGGTCGGCAAACTCATTCGTCCACAGAGCCAAATATCAACGGCACAACGATCGACATGTCTTTGGAGAGCCCAGTTTTTTAAACTTCAACTTCTTCTAACGCCCCTTCTTCAACATAGACTCTCCCAGGCCGTGGGATTTTGTGGAAGAGCCACGCTCAAGGGGCCAAAGAGCTGCCTGTGGCTCGCGAGCCGCGGTTTGCCGACCACGGCCCGAAGCGCTAGGGAAATGCCATACATTCTCATTCCAAAGCCAACGTGGTTTTTACAGGAACTGACACCTCACCTCCCCTCCCGCCCCGAGTTACTCGTCAGAATCATGTGCAATCTCCCCCTGGCATCAAGCCCAGCGCCCACGGGGACCCTTGTGTGGGACGTGCTCCCCTGGTGTGGGAGCTCCTTGAACGGGGCCACTCCGTCCACCAGAAACCACGTGAGGGCAGCCACGAGCCCGGCTGCCCTTCGGTGCATCTCCTCATCTCAGTGCAAAGCGCTGACGTGGACCGGATGTTATTGCAACTTCTGTATCACGGAGCGTGTGACTACCAGCGGGTCACGTGACATACTTTCTCAAGGCAAAATGCAGACGGTTGTGTGGCACCGCTGCGATGCCGTGTTTGCCAGAGATCCCCACAACGCCATTCTACGTGTGGCTGTGTTCCTGCCCTCGTCTCCCGTCGTCGATTTCCAGGAATCGCCCCCGGGGGCCTCACGCGAGGCATAAACACCAACTCGCCCGACAAGGAGACAGCTGCCCCGGCCACTGACGCGGCCTCGGCGACACGCCACAGGAAGAGTGAAGGCCTTCCACAGCACCACGCCCTCGCGGGCCCGCGGGCGCCGTCCCCGGCCGGGCTGCGCCCCCTTTCAGGGGACGTGGGGTGGGATCCTCTTCATCCCTCACAATTCATCCCGCACAATTCCTCCCGCACAGCAGCCCACGGGCAGCGTCCACGCCGCGTGCTCCTGGGGAAACGGAGCGGAGAATAGCTGCCGAACGTGCAGGGGTTCCTCTTGGCCACGCTGAATCTTGGAGACTTTACAACGAGGGGGTGCTGGCCTCCAGCGGCGGGGGGCCGCGAGCCTGGCCCAGCCCTAGGGTCACCTGGAGACGCTCGGGGACACGTGTCCCGGAGATGCCGCCAGGGTCCAGGAAACCCCTCAGGAATGAAGTGCCTCCGGGGCCACACAGGCCCGGCCTGCGGGTACAGCTTGAGGTTCCTTAGCCTCTTCTTTTATTTTTTTTAAAGCAAATGCTCCCGATTGCACAGGAAACTGCCTAGAGAGGATGCGGGCCCAGCCTGTGCCTCGTGGGAGCAGCCGCGAGTGGCCGTGGCAGCCGCTGGGACAGCTCCCGCGGGAGCCAGCAGGTCAGGCTCAGGCCTGGGCGCCCGCACTCGGCCCCACGCCCACGGAGTCTCCATTCACGGAGGTTCTGCTGGCCCCTGACCCCAATAAAACGCACGGCGACTCCTGATCTCCGCCTGTGCGTCTGTTCCCCGCACCCTCTGTTCCTCCGAATCGCGCACGCACCGAGGAATCGGGTGCTAGGAAAAGGCACACGCCCCCAAAGTGATCCCTCTGTTCCCCAGCAATCTCCTCACACACCGAGGCTCACCTCCTGGCCTGTTGGGGTCACCCCCCTGGCTGCCCCGAGGAGAGCCAAGCGGCTCGAACAAAAGGCCTCTCCTCCAGCGTGTGGGAACCGTCAAGAGGAAGCCCAGGAAGGGGTCCGTGGGACTGACCATCCAGCTTCCCACTCGGGTGCTGCCTACCCTCCGCAAGCCAGTCCACCCTGGCAGGGGGACCCCTGGGTCCTAACAGGGACCCCCGGCCCTGTGCTAGTCCATCCCGCTGCGCCCCACACAGAGGGTGCGGTCAGCGTCAGGAGGCAGCAGCAGGCTTTTCAAGGTCACACGTGGGCTGGCCTGGCAGCCCCAGGGCACACCGAGTCTGCGCCCCTCTGCCGCGGGTCTCCCGTGGGCTCCTCACCAGCACGCAGGGCCGCGCTGAGAAATTAGCGGAAGAGCGGGAAGAAGCTGCCCAGCACTTAGGAGGGAGGCGGCACCCCGTGCTGCGGAGCCCAGGGAGGCTGAGCACCGGGGGAGAGGCGCTGGCGGAGCCCAGGGAGAGCTCTCGGGGACCCGGAAGGCAGAACTCAAGGCATGGAGACACCCCGAGGTGGTTGTCGTGCTTGAGCCCCCAGTTCTGCCTGAGGGAGAGCCTTGACTGGACTCGCAAGTTGTCCGCGGTGGTGGCCTGACCTTCACCCAAACTGGACCTCTCCCGGACTCAGGATTACAGGAAGGACTGTCCCTTTCTTCTCTTCTGTTTTTGTCGATCCTCCCCGGAGGATGTTTTTCCATTGACTTTCGCAGAGAGCAGGAGAGCGAGGGAGAGACAAAGAAATACAATGCGAGAGACAGACATTGAGGGGTGGCCTCCCGCATGAGCCCCGACCAGGGCCTGGGCCGGGGAAAAGCCTGCAGCCAAGGTACGTGCCCTTGACCGGAATCGAACCCGGGACCCTTCAAAGGACCATCCCTTTTAGTAGGGTAAATACCATTCGCTTCAGTGTCTACTGTTCTCTGACACCAATGTCCTGAATACAAAGGAGAAGATATGCAAAGAAACACAAGAAAATGCGACCTTTTCGCAAAAGAAATACTGGTCAATAGCAGTCAGCACAGACACTCCCGAGAACAGAATTAGCAAACAAGGACTTTGAAGTCACCCCTGTAACCGTGTTAATGTGTTCAAGGGAAATGGTGAGCAACAAGCAGGAAGAGAGAAGAAATTTTAGCAAAAAACAAAAACACCAAAAAACGAACAGGTAGAAAGCCATTACATGAAAATCCCAAAACTGAAAAATGCAGCATTGAGAATGAAAACCGGTCCACGTTTGTAATAGCACGCAGGGCCATTCACAGGAAAGACGGGCGATCTACGAAATGCACGGGTTTTGTGCCCAGGAGAAAGTCACGGCAGGAAAGGAGTCCAGGCGACTGTGCGTGCGCACCGCACGCTCTCTGCCCTGCGGGAGAGAAGAGGCGGGCAGCTGTCCTCGGCCTCCACCGGTGACAAGGTCAGCAGGACGCAGGGCGCATCCTGGGGGGGAGAGGCGTGACACAGCGACGCCGGGGTTTGGTTCAGGCCTTCCTGGCACCACAGCCTGGCTCACTCTGGGACCAAGGTCCATGTCAGATTACACGCCCTGTCCCACGGCGCTTTTGTCCCATTGCTCCGACAGATGTCTCCTCCTCTAGGTCACAAAAGGCCCGTGTCCTTTAAACCAGTTCTGTCTTCTAGCATCTCCGATGGAGGCATCTGCATCCAACACTTGCTACGTAGACGATGTCAACCCCAGATGCGGTCCCACCAGCAGCCGGTGCGGACAGGCGGGTGGGTGGACACAGACACCACGCAGACACGGACGTTCTTGAGAAACCCGAGAGGCACACGGCAGCTGAGTCTTCGACGCGTCGTACCGGTCCCAGGCCCTCTGCCTCTCCTCCCGGAACTCAGCCCTTCCTCTCCTACTGCTGCCATAGAGCAGGGATCTCAACGTCAAAGGTCTCCCGCGGCCGGGGCGGCATCTGGAGCAGCAAAGTCAGCTGGGAGATCAGGTCATCGAGGGCAGTGAGAAAGCGAACATCCAAAGAGCTGAAAGTGGGAAGAGCCACGTCCAAAAGGACTCAGACCCCAAGATGTTTCATTAATAGTCTCATGACCGAGATTTTAGCCAGCTGTTTCCTTTAAAATATGTTCATTGATCTCAGAGAGGAAGGGAGAGGGAGAGAGAGAAACATCAACGATGAGTGAGTATCATCCATCGGGGGCTGCCTCCTGCAACCTGGGCCTGTGCTTCCATGGGCTCTAAGCAGGAATCAAACCACGACCTCCTGGTTCATAGGTCAGCGCTCAACCACTGCGCCACGCCGGCCGGGCAGATCTGTTTCTTACCCTCCCCGTTGGTCCTGCGGAATCAAGCAGGGTGCTTACGGCTCACGGGGAAACACTGACCTCAAGTTCTCGCTCTGCCCTTTGCTGACTTAGGTAACGCAGGCCTCCGTTCCCTTTGTGGATAAAATGGTAGTAGTAACAGTACCTACCTCACAGGTCATAGGAAAGGTTGCATAAGGAGGTAATGTGTGTAGATTGCTCTGAGCAGTGCATGGCGAATTCTCAATAAATATTAGCTGCTCTTCACATTAATAAATTGGAACTAAGTTTTTAAAAAAGGGGCTTATAATTTAGTTTCCAAACCTATTCTTTTTTAAAATATATTTTATTGATTTTTTTACAGAAAGGGATAGAGTTAGAAACAACGATGAGAGAGAAACATCGATCAGCTGCTTCCTGCATGCCCCCTACTGGGGATGTGCCCACAACCATGGTACATGCCCTTGACCGGAATCGAACCTGGGACCCTTCAGTCCGCAGGCTGATGCTCTATCCACTGAGCCAAACCGGTTAGGATTCCAAACCTATACTTAATAGGAGCTAGAAAGGTACATTTTAAATTAAATGTTTACTGAAAGGTGATTATGAGGCTGTATACCAGCAGTTATGTATACCAGTGTAATGTATGTGATCATATATCAAGTATATCAGCCACAGTGACTTGATATATGATGACTCCTGGCTGGGCCATTATTCAATAATGCTGTATATATCTTTTCTATCAGATTCATGGAGAGCCTGTAACTTCTATATTTTCATATTTATTCTCCTTTCAAAACGGTGCTGCTCTGAGTACATTCCCTCGGAATGTCATTTTTAAAATTCTGGATCATCTTGCGAACCTTCTTTATTTTTTTTAAAAAAGCTGTGCATATTTAAGAAGGAAGCAATTAAATGTAAGGATGTCACGGTTTCTTCTGGAAGTGACCATTGAAATGAAAATCAAACAGAATTATGACTCATTTTAAATGTTACTTTACTGATTGGCCATGTTACTAAATTGCTGTTGACAGGGTAAACCAGTTGGCCGCTGTTTCTATTGCTAGCAGCCTATTTATATGCATCATATAAATGTTTCATGGGTCGGTCTCGCATCATATTTTGACTTAAAGCAAAATAAAGATATTACTTTGCTGAAAGACATCTTTTCCCGCGGCCACAGTCTCCTGGTGACTTTTAAAATAGGGAATTTATTTAAATCCTCAAAACACCATGAAACGATAGTGTTTCTTTTCCTGACATATCTACTAATCCTTTACATCACAATTTCTTGTTGCAAACCTTTAATATGAATATGTGCTGTGGTTTCACATGATAGTAATAATATTTTTAATTTATAATAAGTAATAGTAACGTATGCAATAGATATGTATTCATGAGCTGTTCTGTGCCAGACCCTGAGAATACAGCGGTAAACAAGGCTGATATGTCCCTGACTGTGAAGCTGCTAACTAATGGGGAGGACATTCATTAAAAAGAATAATGGCCCTAACTGGTTTGGCTCAGTGGATAGAGCGTCGGCCTGCGGACTGAAAGGTCCCAGGTTCGATTCCGGTCAAGGGCATGTACCTTGGTTGCGGCCACATCCCCAGTAGGAGTGTGCAGGAGGCGGCTGATCGATGTTTCTCTCATAGATGTTTCTGACTCTCTGTCCCTCTTCCTTCCTCTCTGTAAAAAAAAGTCAATAAAATATATTTTGAAAAAAGAATAATAATAGCACAGAGATGTTTTGACTTTCAATTGTAATAACTATGACAAAGCAAAAGCAATTGCCTTTTTGCATTTATTCTTTATTGAGCACATACTGAAAACTAATGGTATACATCAGGAAATACGTCAGGTAAAAAACACACATGAATATCACGGTATCACAGTCCCTCCACAAAGGAGCCTCGGGGGTAGGTCTCAGAAGAGAGACTCACGGGCACAGTGATGGCTGGGTAGGGGCTGAAGGAGGAGAGAGGGCGGATTCGGGACAGAAGAGGCCGAGGCTCTGGCCGGGCCGGGGTGGGTGACGCCGCGCAGAGGAGGCCACGCTGCGGGCAGATGTGGCAGAGTCGGCGCCTACGGTGAACAGAGAGGTGGGGAAAGAGCACCAAGCAGAGGTACTTCTGGGGGTAAAGACGTCAGCGACGTAAAGAGAATGAAGCATTTAGGACAAGCTCTTTGCTTCCATCACTGAGCATCTGTAGGAACCACGGTGCGAAATGCAGAGGTGAGAATCGGGGCTCCTAACCCAGCAGCTACAGAAGGCAGCAGTACGAGTCAGTGACAAAATGTGTGACGATCATGTTAGACTTCTGTGCCACATCTGTAACGTGGTCTCAGAAACAGACCCCAGGCCCCCGGGGCTGCAGAAAAGAAATACTATCATCTGACGATGTTCTGAGGATTTAACCAGCGCCGTGCCTGGGGCCTCTGGTGACGGGGGCTGAGGAGACTCTGGCACAGGGGCTGAGGAGACTTCTGGCACGCACCACAGTCAACAAGAAGCCCAGGGAAGGCGTCGGAGAAGAATGATGGGGGGGCAGGAGGGTTCTGGGGTGCCGTGTGAGAGTAAGAGGCACACACCCCTTAGCGAATGAATGCAAACCTGTCATGAACCATGGGGTTTGACAATGAAGCTGATCAGATTCCGACGTGGTGGGCGGCCGGTCGATGACACACACGCACGTGCGCGGCGGGCAGGGCGGTGGAGACGGGCGCGTCCCAGCAGCCGTCGGGAGGCGCCAGGAACAGGCCACCTGCTCTGCCCAGAACCCCGTGCCTCCGCCCCCCAAACAGCCTCCGTGAGCAACTGCGATGGCTTCCCCTCACTGCCTCCTGCAGGCCAGGCTGCTCCAGCTCTCCCGCCCCGCCCCCATGCCTCTAGGGAGCATCCAGTAACTGAGGTGTGTGCACAGCACTTGCCTTTTATAAACTAAGTGGCCGATGGTATGTTTTAATGACCATCCAGCAGAGATGCGGGGAAAGGCAGGCGCTCTGACAGTGCCGCCCCTCTCCAGTAGGGGGTGCTCAGCCCTCGGCTCTTGATACCCCGCAGGGATTTGGCTCTCGCTGCTTAACAAAACAGCAGCAACACCCTGTTCACTGGAGAGTGTTAATGCTCTCCATTCATCATTGCAAAGACAGGACAACTTGCGCACGTCACTGTTACATGTTACACGGCCTGGCAGTGTAAATCACTCTAAAGAAAGGAATCCTGGATGGCTTTCCCTTCAAGTCAAGCATCTTGTCAGTTAAACAAACTTCTTGTTCAAAATGAAAACACACACATACACACACACACAAAATACTACAAAATGATTCTTTTAACCTGGGACAGTTAACATATTAACATTCATTAAAGCTATGTGAGGAAAAGAGCAAGTGAGAATAACCTACTTAACGTAAGCATTTACATAGGGTATTTTGATCACACACACACACACACACACACACACACACACACACGATGTTAAATTTGTGTTTAAAAATAGAGGAAAATTGCCCTGGCCAGTGTGGCTCAGGGGTAGAGCGTCCGCCTATGGTAGAGGGTCTGAGGTTCAATTCCCTGTCAAGGGCATGTACCTGGGTTGCAAGTTCGTTCCCAGGCCCTAGTCGGGGTGCCTGCTAGTGGCAACCAATTGATGTGAAATTCTCACATTGATATTTCTCTCTCTCTCTCTCTCTCTCTCTCTCTCTCTCTCTCTCTTTCTACCCTCCCTCCCTCCCTCCCTTTCTCCCTTCCACTCTTTCTGAGAGAGAAAAAAATCAATGGGGAAAAAAATACCCCCAGGTGAGTATTAGCAAAAACATAAATAAAAAGGGCCCTGACCAGTTTGGCTCAGTGCATAGAGCATCAGCCTGCGGACTGAAGGGTCCCAGGTTCGATTCCGGTCAAGGGCATGTACCTTGGTTGCGGGCACATCCCCAGTGGGGGGCGTGCAGGAGGCAGCTGATTGATGTTCCTCTCTCATTGATGTTTCTAACTCTCTATCCCTCTCCTTTCCTCTCTGTAAAAAAAATCAATAAAATATATTTTTTAAAAAATAAAAATAAATAAATAAAAAGGAAAACTAAGAAGCAATGAAAAGTTAAATGATTGAGCCAAGTCATACAACTAGGCTTAAACTCCTGTCTCTTGGCCATAATTCTATCCACTTTTTCTACCCGTAAATCTTGTAGACGAGTAAGTAGAGCCAACAGTATGCAGCGGCTGTCCACAGGAAGGTAATTTTCTGTAACGTTGGTTCCGGCTGCTCCTAAAGCCACGCAGAGATCTGGAAACATATTCTGCATTTCCAGCTGCGTTTCATCGCGTTTCGGGTTCTCCGTTTACTGGGAAGCGGTTAGGTTCCCACGGTCATTTTTCGAGGGGGCACATAGAAATAGGAGTGCACGGACCTACGTGGACTCTTCCGCTGACCTCGACCTCTATCGGGGTTCCTCTTGCTGTGACCCCCCTGCTCCTCTCACCCACAGGTGCGCCCGCATCATGTACGGCTCTGTGCTGAGAAAGACTGTGGGCTCACTGCCTATTCAAGACATTACCAGGCAAGACATAGGGCCAGGGGCGAAGGCCTGCAGCCGTGTCTTTAAAGGGGAGACTGTGGGGAGAGGCGAGCCGTTCGGACAGAAAACGCAGGCAGGCCGTCACGGAGCCACTGCAGCGGAACCGGGGAAAGGGCAGTTTTGGGGAGTGTGGCCTCCTGTGACGCACCTCTGTGGGAGGAGGAGGCGGCTGGGTGCCAACGAGCCAGAGCGGCTGCGGAAGCCACACTTCCGATCTCCTGCGGGAAGGGCGGGTGAGGCGACTCTTTGTGGCAACAGCGCGGTGTGCAGTTTCAGAACCGTGCCCCCCTCCCGGCCCGGCCCCCTCCCCCCCCAGTCCTGGGCCTTCAGGAGGTCACAGGTCTGGGTACCGGAGGCATTTAAGCCAGTCCTGGATCAAAGCTTTCTTTTTTCTTTTTCAAATATTTTTTCATTGATTTCTAGAGAGAGAGGAAAGGAGAGGGATAAAGATAGAAACGTGGAAGACAGAGAAACATCACGGATCGGCCGCCTCCTGCACGCCCCCTACTGGGGGTCCAGCCCGCAACCTGGGCCTGTGCCCTCACTGGGAATCGAACCAGCGCCTTCTTGGTTCATGAGTGGATGCTCAGCCACGGAGCCACGCCAGCCGGGTGGGTCAAAGCTTCCGTACCGATCCAGGGCTCTCTGAGGATAGAAAGAGCAGCAGCTAAAGGGTCCCCTCACGTCCTCGCGGGCAGAACGTCGAGCCGTGAAGTAAGTATTCAGGGACAAGAAGGGCGACCCTTCACGACGGTGGTCCCATGTGGACATCTGAACACCCGCTTGGGTCCACATCAGTGCAGTGGCGTACGGCACCCACGAATTTAGGATTGTGTCAACAGCACGCTCAGAACAGGTAGTGCGAGTGCTCGGATGCTTTGAAAAATTGATCGGCTCATGCCCGGCCGGCGTGGCTCAGTGGTTGAGTGCTGACCCATGAACCAGGAGGTCACGGTTTGGTTCCCAGTCAGGGCACAGGCCCCCAGTGGTGGATGCATAGGAGGCAGCCGATCAATGACTCTCTCATTGATGTTTCTCTCTCTCTTCCTCCTCCTTCTTCTCTGAAATCAATAAAAATTTTAAAAAGAATCTTTTATTATAAACTTCATCAAAACATGACCTGTCTCAGGAAAACACTGAGCCAAAAAATTTTTATTTTATTTAGTTATTTATTAAATATCTTTTTATTGATTTCAGAGAGGAAGGGAGAGGGAGAGGGGAAGGGAAGGGAGAGAGAGAAACATCAATGATGAGACAGAATCATTGATTGGCTGTCTCCTGCACTCCCCCCACTGGGGATTGAGTCCGCAACCCGGACGTGTGCCCTTGACCAGATCGAAACTGGGACCCTTCAGTCCACAGGCTGACGCTCTATCCACTGAGCCACACCAGCCAGGGCTGACACAAGATTCCTGAAGCCAGTTGTCTATTCTGGATGTCTAAGGCAAGCCCTCCCCAAGCGAGGTGCTTTCCTTCCAGACGCGCCCGACGGGCTCGGCCGGGGCCCCGTGAGGCTTCCACCTCGCCTCCATCCAAAGGGAAAGTTCGCACTTTCCCCAGAAGTAACCAAGTGGTTGTCTGCAATGAGAAGAAATTCCCTCTTTTTGTCCACGTCGATCTACCCCTCGGGGCTTGCCAGGAGTTTGCACGGTGACCCCACCTGGGAGTCGCTCTCCCTGGTAGCGCCCGACAGCAATGGGTTTCTTGCCTGAGCATGAGGAGCCGTCCGGGGCTGAAAGGGAGGGTTGAATGGGAGTGTCCCCGTTATAATTCCTCACGGGAGCCGTGGGAAGGGGTGTTTGGAAGGGAGGGAGGGGGAGAATCGCAAGCACAACCTGAAAGGGGTCCTTTCTGGACGGGGGATGGGGCGTGCTGTGTGTGTTTCACTGCCGTGCACAGAAGACACGCCAGGGCCGGTTTCAGAAGCTGGGGTCCGTTTCTACGCTCACCCTCGGGGCAGTTTCCAGAGGCCGCACAGCGTAAGGAAACAATTGGGGTTCCAAACACAGCAGGTGAGAGCATGGACCGTCCCCTCGGGCATGTGTGAGCTCTGGGGCTGTGGGGGCCTCGGCCTGTCTGCCTTAACGTTCTCATCTAGCAAACGGAGATCATAGCGATGAACTTACAACGCTGTTGTGAAGATCAAAACCACCACCTTAAGGCCTGAGCCCCGGAGAGGTAGACGTTGGATGCTGAGAGCGATAGGAATATTTATTCGCTCTGTGACCTCAAAGCTTCCCGCGGGCGGTCCCAGTCGAGGGCGGGATCGCGAGCCTTTCTTTCCCTGCAGCTCCGTCAGAACGAACGGAGTTTCCTTTTCCATTCCTGCTTCCTCTCTTCCTCCCTCTCTTCCTCCCCGCTCACCCCTCTGCTTCTCCCTTGAATTAAGCCTCCTTGCCATATGCGTGGGGGTGTCTGTGGTCCCATCGCTAGGAGCAGAGGACACGGGATGGTGACATGGCCAAGGGACCCTGCCCTGCCCAGGTCGTCGTCCTGCTGATTCCTCTGGCTTCGTCTCTGCTGGAAAGGATTCTAGATTCTCTACCATCTCTAAATTCACAGGGGAGATGGGGACAGAGAAGCACACGCAGGGCGCGGCCGCTCATTATGATGCAGAAGCAGGAGCGGGGGTGGGAGGGGGTGTGCAGCTGTCGGCCTCCTCCGAGAGCAGACAACAGCACCGTTTCTGTAAATAACAGTGGTGACAGCATCGCTGTGATAACACGTTTCCACAAAGACAGGCCAGAGAGCCCGGCAGACAAAGAGATGGGTACTTGTCGCCAGGCGATTATTGTCTCCAGCGGGGCCTGCCCATCAACTCTCCCCACCCCTCCCAACAACGGGCTCCTCCAGACACACAGTTCATCAGTTCCAACCTTTCAAGGCACTAAGAACCTCCTAAACACTGTAGCATATTTAATATATTCAGGGTTAATCGTTGTTGGAGGTTTGTTTCTTAAACGTATTTTAAAATGAAAAAATGACACTCAAAAAAAGAGAGGACATGATCACTTCATCCTAAATGCCATGGGTGCCTCCATTTTCTCTGGCGAAGGCGGTTTTCTTGCCGTGTTTCACCTGGGGTTGGTCTGATGATGGAAAAGGTTCGAGAAACTGTCGGTGACGGCGTGGAAAGTTTGTTCTATCGCGATGTATGCGCAACGTACAGACTAAATGCATTGCAGGTTTTCTCGGAAGTTGCTTTTTCCTTTAGCGCACTGCAGCGTTTTCCCGAATTACTTTCCCGTCGAGCCGTCAGTCATGAGAGGGACCTGCTGCATTCGGTGACGTGAGCGGTGATGCCAACTGTGGCAACAGTAATGCATTTTCTGTGCCTTTCGGACTTCTGCCCCGTGGCTGACCCTCCCTGCAGAGAGAAAACCACTGCCCTGGAGAGTTACCTTTCCCACAAGCAGGCCCTCAAACTGCCGTCATCAGCGAGCTGCCCACAGGGATCGGTAAACAGTAGAGAGGCAACATCCTATATAATAAAAGGCTAATATGCAAATCGACCGAACGGTGGAACCACCGGTTGCTATGAAGCGCACGGGCCACCAGGGGGCAGACGTTCAGGGCAGGAGCTGCCCCCCGGTGGTCAGTGCTCCCACACGGGGAGCGCCGCTCAGCCAGACGCCGGGCTCACGGCTGGCGAGCGCAGCTGCAGTGGTGGGAGCCTCTTCTGCCTCCGCAGCAGCACTAAGGATGTCCGACTGACTGCAGTGAGAGGGTGCGGGCCAGGCTGAGGGACCCCCCCCCCCATGAGTGCATGAATTTTGTGCACCAGGCCTCTAGTTTTTAAATATTTCCCTGAGATTTTACTAATTTTCTAAAAATTACTTTGAACTAAAACTGGTATTTCCACCAACTGGTGTGAGCTAGTAGTGATGGAAGCTAACCTTTACCTCAGGCTTCCTGTCTCCAGCTGACTTGATCGCTCCTCTGTGACCATTATTTTGGGGGAACATTTCAAACAAGGTAATCTTGGGGTAAACCTGCAGGGCAGTATGCTCTGTGCAACAAGTCATGATATCACTCACATGTGGAATTTTTAAAAAGCCAAATCCGGAAAAACAGAGTAGAATCCTGGTGGCCAGGGGTTGGAGGTGGGGGAGATGGTTTTAAGGGGACCAACTTGCAACCAGTGGATAAATAAGTCCTATCGATCTAGCGCACAGCTTCGTGATTACAGACAACGGCGCTGTATTGCACAGTCCGGAGTTGCTAAGAGACTGGATCTTCATTATTCCCACCACAAAAAGAAATGAATACCGTGTGACCTGACAGAGGAGTTAGCTAACTCTACAGGGGTGAGAAGATGGCAAAATATAAACACCAAATCAACACACTGCACACCCTAAGCACACACAATGCTCCATGTCAATAAAAACCACTATAAGCCCAGCCGGCGTGGCTCAGTGGCTGAGCATTGACCTCTGAACCAGGAGGTCATCATTCAGTTCTGGTCAAGGCCACACGGCGGGGTTGCAGGCTCATTCCCCAGTGTGGGGGTGCAGGAGGCAGCTGATCCATGATTCTCTCTCATCACTGATGCTTCTATCTCTCTCTCCCTCTCCCTTCCTCTCTGAAATCAATAAACATATATTTTTTTAAAATTTAAAAAGTAAATAAATGTAAAAAAGTCACTATGGCCTAGCTGGCATGGCTCAGTGGTTGAGCGTCAACCTATGAACCAGGCGGTCCCGGTTGGATTGGGGCACCTGCCGGGGGGTGGGGGTGCAGGAGGCAGCCGATCAGAGATTCTCTCTCATTATTGATGTTTCCATCTCTCTCTTTCTCCCTCTCTCTGAAATCAGTAAAAATATATATTAAAAATAAATAATAATGTCTCTATGAGCAATCTTGAACTTGATTATAATTCAGAATTAAGCCGGATATTTTTTCACCTGGAGGTTACCCACGGAACCAAGCAGGTGTGGCCGCCGCCCGGGAAGGCCTCCCACCCCCGGGTCAGCAGAGGAAGAGATGCTGACAGCTGCCCCAGAGCATGAGCTCTCTGCAGAGCACGGCTCGGGGAACAGGGGTGTGACCGATCACGACCGATCGTGACCGATCGCAGCGCAGCAGGACAGCCACCCCGACTTCCCAGCCCGGAGCCCAGCGGCGCCTACGTGCCCACCAGGCAAAAGGGGGGGCGGCCCTGGCTCCAGGCACGGGGAACCAGTGTGCCAGGCCGCGCGAGGAGCAGGTGGGGGAATAAAGCGAGGGAAGAGGCACAGGGTCCCGGGGAGGCGGGAAAGCGGAGGCCCCAGGTCCCTCACGGAGTGAACATGTACCGGGACCCTGCGTGTCCCTGCTGATGCGGTCGGTGCAGAGACCTCCCCCCACCTCCCCTCCTCAGAGCAGTGAGGCACTTTCCTGGAGGAACCGCTTAATCTGCAGAAGATGGACGGGTGCGCAGACCCCGCAGACAGGGTGTCAGGTCACCCACCAGTACTGTCGCCGCGGTAAGAACCCCACGCCGTGGGAGCACACGCGGGGTCATCTCCCCAGTGTGGAGGGGCCAGCAATGCTTGCAAAGGGCCTGGCGTGGGAGCTGAGCCTTAAACCTGTTCCAGGCAGCAGCATGGAGAGGCGCGAGGTGTCCCTGGGCATCATTCCCAGGAAGGATGGATTTGTGGGCGCAGTTGCTACCCTTCGCCGCTAGGGGGCGGACGTTTCCAACCGCAGCCAGAGCGTCTGCAGAACCTGCGCCCCCAGGACACCTTTTCTGGGCCCCGCAGCCCTCGCGCCCGGAACCCGCTTCCAAAGTCCTCCTTGTCGCCGCTTCGAGCGCCCTGACCTTTCTGATGGAGTGCGACACGGGGGCGGGAACAAACCCGCATGTGAACACGTGCACGGGCTTGGTGAGCGGAAGGAAGCACCCCGCCCTTGGAACAATGGAACCTCCCACTGGAGGCTCAGAACCAGGCCAGGGAAGTGGAGCAGCCCCAGCACCGATCTCATCTCCATGACAACCTCCCAGTTCCATGCACCATTAAAGCTACAGTATCATCTTGTCAGGAAGGGGGGGAAAATCAGAGTCCTAGCAGGTATACATCGGTTAGAGGGGTTTAGAGAAATTAAGTTGATTCTAATCAAAGAGCCTGATTGGGGGTGAGAGGGTAGATTTGAAACATGCTTTACATAAGCAGCCCTAGCTCTCCCCTCCATCAGCAAACAGAAAGATGTATTTATTTTATTTTATTTTATTTTATTTTATTTTATTTTATTTTATTTTATTTTATTTTATTTTGCCATTCGACGCATTGCCATTATGTCTTTCTTCGACAGCAGCTCTTCCGCGCCAAGCATTCTCAACAACCCTTGGCTTCAGTGCCCCGCAGGCTGTATTTGTGGAAGGGGAGAAACCCGTTCCTTCCAATAGCAATGACATTTCGGCCAGATGGATGGCCTCATCTGCAGGCCTCACACCCCCTCTCCTCTTGGGAAGGCGTGCCCAGGGTTTCTTGTTGGTGGTGAGACCATCTGTGGCTCAGGTTTCCCCTGCCCCCAAGAGTCCCGAGGAAACACTTAAAGGGTTAAACATGCCATTTGCACAGAAAGGTTAGCAGAACAAGGAGTCTGGTACATGACGAGCGAAAGATGGATGAGGGATTTTACGACAACGACTTTTCAAGCATCTATAATGGTATTTGATTAAAAGCGTAAGACCACCAGCTCCTTTAAACATCCTATCGAATAAAAGAGTAATAGGCAAGTTGACCTTCACTCCAACACACAAGATGACTGCCCCCATGTGGACACAAGATGGCTGCCACAAGGTGGCCAGCAGGGGAGGGCAGTTGGGAGGGACCAGGCCTGCAAGGGAGGGCAGTTGGGGGCGATCAAGCCTGCAGGGGAGGGCAGTTAGGGGTGAGCAGGCTGGCAGAGGAGGGAAGTTGGGGGTGACCGGGCCTGCAGGGAAGGGCAGTTGAGGGGGACCCAGGCCTGCAGGGAAGAGCAGTTGAGGGGGACCCAGGCCTGCAGGGAAGGGCAGTTGGGGGCGACCGGGCCTGCAGGGGAGAGCAGTTGGGGGGACCAGGGGAGAGCAGTTGGGGAGGGCAGTTAGGGGCAATCTGGCTTGCAGGGGAGTAGTTAGGCATCAATCCGGCTGGCAGGGGAGTGGTTAGGGGGTGATCAGGCTGGCAAGCAGAAACGGTTAGGGGCAATCAGGAAGGCAGGCAGGCAAGCAGTTGGGAGCCAGCAGTCCTGGATTGTGAGAGGGACGTCCGACTGCCCATTTAGACATCCCTCAAAGGGTCCCAGATTGGAGAGGGTGCAGGCTGGGCTGAGGAACACACCCCCTGTGCACGAATTTTGTGCACCAGGACTCTAGTATATTAATAAAGATACCAAAGGGACCCAAGCATTCACGTTACTGCGTGGAAGCAATCGTAGGAAAGACTTGTTGCTGACTTTAAGACATTGCTGAAATTCCTGAGAATGCTAACACATTGTCATGGGGTATAATAGAATATCAGTCCGTAAAAGTGCTAAGCACGTACTTCTTTCTCTCCTTGAGAAAGGTACCTCCCCGGCTGGATAGCTCAGTGGTTAGAGCATCATCCTGATATGCCAAGGTTGTGGGTTCGATATCCAGCCAGGGCACTTACAAGACGCAACCAATGAATGCACCAGGAAGTGGAACAACAAATCAATGTCTCTCTCTCCCTCCCTTCCTCTCTCTCTCTCTAAAATCAACCAATAATTTAAAAAATTTTTAAAGAAAGCAGCCTGGAGGGGCAAACGTGGAGGTCGGTAGAAATAATCCAGAAGATGCTTAATCCGGGGTGGTTGTCAGTGACTGGGCTCCGGACACATTTCAAAGGAAGTGCAGATCCCACAGGAGGTGTGAGAGGACGCAGCATCCAAGTGACGCCAACGTCACAAGCCAAATAGCGCCATCGTTGTAACGTGGCCTCATGGTCACGCAACGACATAACAACTTGGACTTCGGTAGTGACGTACCTGGTTCACAGGCCGTAGAAAAAGCGTTCCTGCCCCGTGGTAGGTACCCTTAGGTGTCATGTGTGGGGTTCGGCAGCGGAGCAGGGGCTGCCCGGGAACCTGAGCGGTGCCATGTCCCAGCCTCGGAGAGCCCAGCACAGCGGCGGGTGTCACCTTAACATGACGCCAAGCCTCCGGGCTGCCGTGCGGATGCCTGCGCTCTTAGGCACAGCGAGCGTGTCTCCGTGGCTACGTTTGGACGTGTCTGATTAAAACAGGTCCTGGGCCTTAAGACGCCTTCCTGGTCCCTTCCCAGTCACATCCCTGGTGACGTTCTTGTACATGTAATCCCCTCCTGGCGTCGACCTGCTGCTCAGAGGACCCGGACCCACCCCTCTGCCGGCCCCAGATGCCACACCCGGGCTCAGAGCAGTCGGCAAGGGGAGGGCTCTGGGCAGGGGCCAGTCCACCCACTGGGTCCCATCGTTACTAGTAGATTGTTCCGGAAGAGGAAATCACACTTATTACAAGTGTTCATTCAAATTTTTCTTTTTCTTAAAATATTCATTTCAGAGAAGAAAGAGAGAGAGGAAGAGAGAGAAACATCAGTGATGAGAGAGAACCATGGATCGGCTGCCTCCTGCACAGCCCCTACTGGGGATCGAGCCCGCCACCCGGCCTGTGCCCTGACCGGGAATCAAACCGTGACCTCCTGGTTCCTGGGTCAACATTTAATCCCTGAGCCACGCCGGCCAGGCTCATTCAAATTTCTCACCAACACCATGAAGATCACGCACAATATTGACAGGCTGGCTGAGACTCCTGGGTAACAGGGACTCAAAACAGAGGGGGAGCTGGAATCCCAGGCGGAGGGGAACCTAAGCAAGCGCTAAAAACGAGACTCAGCCCAGTAAACGTGCCGATCTCGTTGGCTTTAGGAAGCGCCTCCTACAGGAGGCGGCGGCATCCCATCTGGCACCCAGCAGGGCGGCCCAGGGAGCGGCACAGGCAGGGTTTGTAGGAAGAGGGGCAGCCCAGGGAGCACAGGGAAGGGAAGGCTGACTTGGGGGTGGGGCATCCTTGCTGTTGGCCGCTGACCGCTCTGTGCGGAGGAGGAGGAGGGAGGAGCTGTCCTGCGCCGGCACGCATCCCTGAGTTGCCGTGTCACTGTCGGGGATGCCTCGGTGTCACCTCGTGTCCCGTGAAGAATTGCAAACATCGATCGGCCCTTTAACTGAGCAGAGGTATGGGACAGCAATGTTGGGATCCAAATTAGCATTCCATGTGATGGATTTTTAGGGGGCGTGAGAAACACCAGTGTCCACTTCTTCTCTCTTAAAGCCCAGCTACGTCCGTTTCCTTACATTCACAACACCCCAAAGGGCGGGCAGGCGTGTCCCCTCGGATGAGGAAAACCGTCAGGTCCACACAGCGAGGCAGTCTCCTCTGAGCGAGCAGAACCGGCTCAGCCGCACTCCCCTGGGTGCAGAATGGCCGTGGATGTAAAGGTCCCCAGGGGTCAGTCACCTCGTCCCCACATCTAACAAATCAGATGAAATTCAGTCCTGGCTGGTGTGGCTCAGTGGATAGAGCCCCGGCCGGCGGACTGAAGCGTCCTGGGTTCGATTCTGGTCAGGGCACGTGCCCAGGTTGCGGGCTCGATCCCCGGTAGGGGGCATGCAGGAGGCAGCCGATCCATGATTCTCTCTCATCAGTGATGTTTCTCTCTCCCCCACTTCTCCCTTCCTCTCTGAAATCAGCAAAAATATTTTAAAAAATAAAATACAAATTTGAAAAATAACAAAACATTCTCTTCTAAAAGCTGCCTGGTTTCTGGCCTCAAAAGACAGATGCGAATGCCAGGGTCCCCTCTTCAGGGCTGTGATAGGGCGGGATCAGTGAACCCGCATCATTCCGGGCGCGTCTCTTCCGTCCTGTCCGCCCAGAAAGCCAGCCAATGGCGCTGCGTGCCCCCTGCATCGCGCCCATGCACACAGCGCCCACTGCTCCGGCGGCATTTAATTTAGGTTCACGAGTTAGTCATCTGGAGACACGCCCGTCTCGGCTTTCTGGACGTCCAGAGCCACGTCTCGTTATAGGAAGGTTGGGCTGGTGATGGAGGCCTCTGGCCGCCCCAGCGCTTCCTGGGCAAGCAGCTTCGGGACGGTTCCTGGTCAGCGGGAGGGACTCAGATGTGGAGCGCACGCACGGTGCTTTCTTAGAAACTTAAAGTCCGTCTGTGGGTGCCAACTCTACAAGGGGCCTCCGCGGTCAGGCGCACGCCAATGCATCCCTTGTCCGGGCATCAGCAGCGTCTGGCTTCGCTGCTTTAAGTGAATGGTGACTCTCTGTTAGGGAGGGCGCGGCGACCACATACAGGAGGCCAGGGGCGTGTGCAAAGGCCCCGAATGGCGAGAACTCCTCTCCGACAACAGGAGAAGTCGGGGGCCCCCTTTAGAAGGCACAGCCGGCGCGGAGGGGACGGAATTAGTCCCCGGGGAGGGAGCACGTGCAAATGCATTTGTGAGGGGCTCTGTAAATAACCAGGGATTAACGCGGTGCCCAGCTGGGAAGGGAGGTACAGAAGCGGCCCGTTTTCTGGCGCCCAGCCTGCAGCACTGTGGAAACCGAACCCTGTCTTTCGAGACAATGGGTAACCGAACACCTGCCCCCGGCTGGGGGCTCCTGCTGCATGAACCGGGCACATGACAGCACCGTGTGGCGGGCCCTGACGCTCTCACACGCACACGGACTGACCTCACACGAAGAAACTCCAGCCCCTCCTAAGGGCTGCCCCCTAAGGGCAGCCTTTCCTGACCAGGCGGGCGCCGAGCCCCGCAATTGGCACCGTGACTCCACGCAGCCCTCACCCGCGTCTGATCTGTGGCCAATCGCGATTCGGCGGTGGCGATAGCCGAGCCGGGCGGAGTCTGGGGTAACTTGACCTTGTCTATGACAGGCACACCTCCTGGCATCACTCCCCCGCCCCGGGTCAAACGCCTTAACTGCGCGGCCATCTGCTGGGTGGCCCTGGGTCCCCCTGGGTCCCCGTTCGCTAGCCCTGGGGCGCAGCGGGGGGAGGAGGGCCTGCTCGCAGGCAGTGACGGTGAGGCCCCTCGGAGGGACTGAGAAAGCGTGGCATCTGGTCTGGTACGCGGTGATTGAGACGCGCTGGCCAGGACTCCGCTGTTCGATTCAGCCGAGTTTCCAAGAACCAGTTAGAAGAAACACGGTCACCTTTCGGGGGAGACTTTTAAGACAACAGCTTCAGACAGCAGCCACATCTGGTCCTTTGGAAATGAGAGTCACATGGACAGTGCACGCCCATCAAGAGGTAGAGTTGAAAGGACCCTTATCCTCATAGAAATTAAACACACACACACACACCCCACACACTCCACACACACCATACACACACACAAACACCCTCACACCACACATACCTACCACACACACACCATGCACACACACACACCACACAACACACACACACACACACACCACACGCCACACACACTCACATCACACACACACCACACCACACATACCACACACTTTACACACACCATACACACACACACCACACACACACAAACACCACACACATACCATACACACATCACACACACACCACACCACACATACCACACACTCTACACACACTATACACACACACACCACACACCATACACACTCACATCACACACACACCACACACATACCATACACACTCACATAACACACACACACCATACCACACATCACACATACCTTACACACCACACCACACCACACACACAACATACACATTCACATCACACATACACCACACACACAACATACATGTAGGCATACACCACACATGCAGGCACACACATGCAGACACGCACACACACAGACGCGCACACACACAGACCCAGAGAAGGCGCAGGTTTCCGAGTCTGAGCTGGCTTTCATGTCACTGGTACCCCCTTTGCCAACATAGTCCGAACGTGACCCGTGGACGTGCCGGCCAATGTGCCAGCTCCCTTGAGCCACATGTTAAGCCTCACGACGGGGCCCAACCCAACTCGCTTTGCCTGCGCCCCTGCGTGTAAGCGTGTTAAAGACCAGGGCCCGCTGGACATGGGCCTGCTCTGAGAGTCCACCCCCCGTAACTCAGGGAGCCCGTCGGAGCCTCAGTGCTCCCTCACCCCCGGGCCCCAGGGAGCGCCTGGAAAGTCAGGAAACCCTCACCCTTACCCTGGGTCCTCCCCGGGGCCGGGGGGCCACAGGCCTCGTGGGTCACACGTGGTGGGATGAGCCACCTTTGCGGGGCCACGCCCAATGGGGCTCCCCGTCCCACCCAGGAGTGTGGAGACATCACCCCGGGACCCCGGCTGGGCAGTCACCCGCCCCGTGCGCAGGGCCCGCCTGTTCCAGAGCCACAGGAGCTCGGGCCCGGCACAGGCACAGCCCGTCTCCTGTCGCGCACGTGGGTGTCCTGTCCTTGGCAAGCGTGGCGGGCGGGCGCGGGGCAGGGCGGGCACCAGCTAGAAGGAGAAGGCGTCTTGAGTCTCTTACCTGGGACTGCGCCCGCAGCTCCCCTGGCCGCTGCCCAGTGCCAGCCCGGTCACCTCGCAGGCTGCCAGGGCGGCGCCATCAATATTTAAAGGGGAACGGACAGGGAGGGGGACGAGGGGCTGGGGAGTCACCTTCACCTCTCAGCGGCCGGGCGGGTGTCATCTTTCCTTCTCCGATGACTCATCGTTGCTTCTGAGCCCTGAGGTCTGCCTGCCCAGGCCTAAAACAGGCCTTCTCCACGGAAGCATAGGAATCCAAAGAGGAAGCGGAGCCCGGCCGCTGTGGCTCAGTGGTTGAGCGTGGAGCTTGGGACCAGGAAGTCACGGTTTGATTCCCCGTCAGGGCACATGCCTGGGTTGCAAGCTCCATTCCCGGGAGCAGGGGGTGGTGTGTGCAGGAGGCAGCCAATCCATGATTCTCTCTCATCATTGATGTCTCTCTCCCTCTCTCCCTTCCTCTCTCTGAAATCAATAAAAATGTTTTCTTAAATCCCTTTAAAAAGGGGGGGGAGGGGAGTGAAAATGGTGACTCTGAAGAAAAAGGAAAGTTGGAAATAAAAAGAGGGTATTGGGAGATACCCACCATAGAAGGAAGAGAGAGAATCGGGGAAGAATCTTGGATCATCTAATTTTATTTCGATATTTCCCTGATGACTTTTATGTCTTCTCCAAAATGGAACCTCATTGTTCGGGAGAACAATGGCAGCAGCTTAATTGTCTTTTTATGTTCTAATTCTGAAAGTGTTGTTTTGCCCCTAATTTCCCAAGCACAGCCATAATCTCTGCCATCCAGCTTTTGATTTAAGGACGATGAAGCGGAATTTGCGACTCTTGTGTCTAACATGGTCATTACACGCTTGGAGATACAGTAATTGCTTTTTGTTGTTGTTGTTGTTTTTTCAAGTGTTAGTAATGTCTGGGCTATAAATAAACGGCGTGTTCTCTGCTCATAAACAGCTTCCATCTGGGACCCGAAATGAAAGTGCTTTGGCTTGATCTGTAGGCATGTAATGCCAGTATCTGAAATTTATGACAGAGAGAGGCTCCATCGACAGATTAACTTGTTCCTAGCCACATGTTCCTGCATTTTCCAATAATTTCAGAATGCCCTATGTACTCAGATTTCCTTAGTGCAAATATATCTTTATAGCAACAATTTGTTTTTAATTTATGTCCCACCCTACAGAAGCCCTCGAGGGCATTATCACCATGAAGAAAATCGCACATGTAATATACTAGAAGAAAAGTACTGTGAAGACAGAGACTGCATTGAGGAGGTTATCCCCCACTTGTGGGGTTAAAAAAAAAAAAGTGCAGTTTTCCTGTCGATTTGTCTGATTTGTCAGGAATCTGTGAGTCAGTGAAATACCTGAGACTAGTACTGCCAATGGCAGTGAGAGTGTTCCCCGAAGTTACGGCACTGGAAATAAATGCGCCGTGAAGAAAGCCCTCTCGATTGCATACAAAATCCTCCCTAACCAGCTGAGCCAACGCTTCAGCGTGAAAATTACAGGGGGAAGGCCATGCGATTGCACCAACTGGATGGTAATCGAATGAGGAAATGTCCCCGGTGGTCGTTCACACTTACACACTTTTCACCATTATTTTTACAGGTTCTAGTTCCTTGCGAATCACTGCAGCATATTGAGAAGTAAAATAATAAATAATAATAATGATGATGATGATAATAAAGTTTCCTTTTCGAACGTCAAGAGGACAGATTGGAAAGCCAAGAAGGCAAAAACAGTTGTTGCTTTCACCAAACCAAATGAAAAAGCGATGAGATCGCCCTGTTTCGAGAGGGACGAAGAGCTCGTGAGCATGCTGACGGTGAGGACTGCTGCCACGCGATCGAGCCGTCCATACGCTGTGGTCCTTTCTGAGACAGTTTCTAAGACCTGATGCGCGTCCGCGGCTGCAGTGTTTCGAACTAAAGAACACTGACTATGGAAAACGACCGTTTTCAATAACAAGATCTCAGCATTAGGAAGCTTTTATCACGAAGCTGAGGCGTAACGAGTGCCTGGGAAAGCACACATGTGCTCCTGCAATGCTTTGGTGGGGAGGAGGGTACCAATGGCCTGTCACTATTGGCTGGAGACCCTGGGGCGGCCGGGCCACACCAGGAATCGGGCTTGGAGGAGCGAGGGGAGAGACAGCGAAATTAGGCAAAAGCTGCGGAATGAAGAAGAGGGATGCTCCCTTGCTCAGCCAGGGTCCTTTTGGAGCGGAAGCCCTTTCTCGGAGTGAGGCATCCAGGAAATCGACGGACCCTCCCGTGAAGTCCCACAGGTGGCCTGGTCTCGTGCTGCCGCTCCCACAGCCCAGACATGAGCAGAGCTCCGACCCACTAGCGCTTGAAACGGGAAATGTTTCTCTGATTCCGGGTCCCAGGGAACAGCCCCCGGCGAGGGCCGAGCCCACACGCGCTCCATCCATTAGCCAGTGGGCCCAGGGGCTAGCAGGCCCTTCGGGAGATCCTGTCTAGCGGCATCTCTTTCCTCCAATTCCACGGACAGAACAGTAGGTTTGCATCCGACGAAAAAGCCAGTGATCCCTCCCTCACGATGGGATGAACGTCAAGTTCACAACGTCTGGTTATAGAGCTATTGCTAAACACAGCTGGTATCTAAAAGCTCCAGCTGAGTGCCTACGGCCACGGGAACGGGCCCCTGGTCTGTCGCCGAACGAGCAGAGCAGCATACAGGGGAGTGTGCAAATTATATTTGGGGGGAACGCTGGACCTGTACGGGGTGGGGCAAAAGTAGGTTTACGTGTGTGGGTGCACGGAACTGTTTATTTTCCTGTCATCACTTACTGATTTCTGCATCCCTTTCCATGTGGACAGCTGTCGGCTTCCCCCCGTTGTTTAACGGTGTGAGGGCATGTGATAGCGGAAGGACAACTCAAATGGCTGGTCTTTTGGTCACAAGAGTCATGGTATTTTTCCTTTGTGATTTTTCTGGTTTTTTTACCAAGCAGGTTTTTTGTTTTGTTTTGTTTTTTGCTGTTACATTGAGGATTCGTATCGAAATGTTACATCCATAAATAATTTAATAGAATTAAACAATCCAAGATAGGAATCATGTACAAGAGATGCGTTTATATCTGCGTGTGGGCGATGTTTACAGAACAAAATAGTCCCTGACACTTTAAGACTTGCTGTTTCCTCTGGGATTGGAATTGTTAGCATTAAAAAAATAAAATGTATCCGGAACAACACGTTTGCCTTCATGGAGTGAGAAGGACAGTGTCGCTAAGATCCATTCTAGGAAAACAAAGGTGTGTCCTGGTCCGTGGCGTGTGCCTTCCCCTAGGCACTGGGGTCAGACGAGGCCATGCATCCCCCCCACCCCTGGCTTTCTCGTTCCCCGGTTGCCATGGGCACGTCCCGCGGCCCTGCCTGGCTTTTCTTGTTTCAGAACAGCAGATGGGCGTGGAGGCAGAACGTGCTACACAACACTCACTCCTCCCACTCAGGACCAGAGCCCACAGATGCTCGGGCCTCGTTTCCCTTCAGCTGCGTCCGCGCCAAGACCGTGGCGGACCAACCCGCTGTGAGCAGACGTGATGGCCGGTCACGTTCCTGGCGATGGCAACCAAGCTGTGGAAACCGCGTGGGGTTCCCAGAACGCTCACCTGGGTCAAGGTGGACCCTTCCCGCATTTCCTGCGAGTAGGAACTCACTGAAATAGCTGGCATTGCTCTGCAAGTCTCCAGGGGGACTAGGAACCGGGCCCGGTTCCTGGATCTCGCCGGAGCGTGCTGTGGGTCCATGCCCACCCCGCACTGGGGATCCCGCACTGGGGATCCGGCCTGGAGCTGCCCCTTTCTGCACCCCCCGCCCCCCGGGTGTGGTGAAAGTGCTCCTCGGATCATATAGTCCTTTCTCTTCTAATTTTAACGCAAAACCATAAATGACAGAGTGCCAAGTGGCATTTCATGTCATTCACTTGCAAAGAACGCCTTGTCTGGGAAAGGAGGTCTGAGAGGAATGCAACATCCAACACCTTTTCCCAGGGAAGCGGATCCTTTAACCCAGCGGTTGGCAAACTCATCAGTCCACAGAGCCAAACATCAACAGCACGACGACTGAAAGTTCCTTGGAGAGCCACATTTTTTAAACTGAAACTTCTTCTAACGCCACCGCTTCAACATAGCCTCGCCCAGGCCGTGGGATTTTGTGGAAGAGCCACACTCCAGGGGCCAAAGAGCCGCCTGTGGCTCGCCAGCCGCAGTTTGCCGACCACTGCTTTAACCTCTTTGCCTTCAGTGTTAACACGGCAATCGCCTCGAGAGGGGAGCCATGGTGGTGTTTCTCTTGTGAGCGCGGCCCGAGCGGCTGCTGATGCTTAGGGGGCATGGCGTGGGCACCGCTGCACGCCCGCATCCCCCATCCCCTTCCTGTTCTCACGCGCCATGTGATGCCGGGGCCTCGCGTGCACACCAGCTGATCTGGAGACCTCGGCTCGATCGCAGTGGAGAAGCCAGTCTCTGCCAAGCGCGTCCGACCAGCCCCCGGGGTGGTCCCTGGGGAAGAGCGGGTTTGTGGGGGCCTCTGGTCTGTGCACCTCCGGAGCCCTCGCCAAGGATACGAAGAACAGAATTCGGTGCCAGTGCCTCCCTGGGACCCAGGGTGGTGCTTCCGGGGCGCTGCAGGCAGAGCTGGGGTGACTGGGCCGGCGCCCGGGGGAGGAGGCCTGTTTCAGAGCCGCCGTACCAACCGAGGCTTTGGGGAGCCTCTGCCCGCATTGCCAGCCCGCGGGCGCTCCTGTCGGCCGCAGTGCAGGGGGCAGGGAGGGTCATGGCGCAGCCTCTTGGTGGCCACCCACCCATCAACGGCTCTCACTTCGCTTCCTTTTCCTAATTTTCCCTCTTCTTCCAAGGCCACTCAGTCTCCCTCTGTGCTTGCCGGGGACCCAAGGGTGGTGGAGAAGACAGACAACATGATAAACGTTTCCCCCACTCGTTCTAAGTTTCGTTTCTTTACCAAGAGCTGCTTGATGGGTCCGTCGCCATGTATTTCATCTGCTCGCCTTGTAAGTTAGCATGTAACCCGGGGTGGGGCCAACGTGGGTGTACAGCTGTTTGTTTGGGAAAAAATGCAATAATTAATAAATAACAGTACCAGAATAAACCGTGTTTTGGCGTGCTCGCAACTGTAAACCTGCCTTTGCCCAACCTGTGTACTAGCTGCTTTGCACAGAAGAAGGGATCATGGCATGACATAAATGACTGGGAATAAAAATGCTCTCGAATATTAAAATCCCGTCTCATTCCAAGGGAGCCCATCAGAGTTCTTAGGTACAAGCAGCAGGAACCCGGCGTCCAGCCGATGTCAGCCGAAAAGGAATTTGTTCTGAAGGCTGTTTGACAATCTCCTGGCGTCGCCAGAGAAGCTGGGCTCGGGGAAGAAGAAAGAAGGTTTGACAGCCAGAGTCCCAGGCAGAAGCCTGGCAGCGGACACAGCTTTGGCTGTGGAATGAGTCATGCCAATATTTAGCGGCTACACTTTCATGGCCTGACCGTTTGGAACGGGCTCCCTCGCGGATCTGTGTTCAGCGCCGATGAGCTGGTGGCTCTGCTCCTGGAACTGGGCTGACACCGCGGGCGAGGCTGTGATGCTCGCCAACCAGGGGGCTCGCCCTGGCCCTTCCGCACCGCCGCCAAGGCGGGTCCCGGCATGCGAGAGACATGCCATCACAGGGATGGATCTCACTGGTCACCCCCCTCGACTCTCCTTGTGCTGCGTCAGATCCCAAAATGCAATCTAAGATGTGACGTGTGCGATGTAAACAACTGGCTTTAGCTCCTGAGGATGGATGCATCCTCCTCGGGTGGCGTTAACGCTGTTCGGGCTCGTAATTATGAACGTGATACATTTTAACCATAAAGAGTCATTAAGCAATGTACGTGTCATGACTCTTTTGTCCATTTCTCTGTCCATTTGTTTCAGAGTTTAAAGTATTCTGGCCTTTATACTAGATTTGGCACAAACGTATACGTTTCCACTTAACATTAAGGAGCCAATTCCAAAAATAAATAATTCTAGTTTTATGGAGTTCCTTTTTACTCCTATACCAGATACATTTCTCTTGAGCCCAACTCGACATCTTTTGGTGTATGGGACAGGGCCCAGCCCACTCAGCCACCCGGCCAGGGCTCAGCATGCAGACTTTTGAAGATTGTGTTGCCATCATGGGTAACTGGTCAACAATGGGACACACTGTCATTTTCATTAGGTCCAGCCTTTTCCTCGCTAATCAAATACCAGTTGGTGTCTGTGATCAAATGACAGGGAGACCCAGCCTCCAGCTGCTTCCCCGTGAAATACTGGATCATTTACTCTCATTTGCTGGCCATTGTGAACAACTTTGAGAGAACTTAGCACAGACTGTTCTAACAAATTAAAGATATTTGTGTCATGTGGCTCTTGCCATTTTATGACATTTCAAAGCTTAAAATTTTTCCTGAATAACATTTGCGAAGGCAAATGGATGTCTGGAATTTAAATGTGGTATTAAAAATATTACTCTACTGCCGTTTATGGCATATTAGGGGAGAGTTTTCATGTCTGTCAAGTCTTTTTTTAAAAATATCTTTTATTGGTTTCAGAGAGGAAGGGAGGAGAGGGAGAGAGAAATATCCAGGATGAGAGAGAATCATGGACCGGCTGCCTCCTGCACGCTCCACACTAGGGATGGAGCCCACATCCCGGCCTGTGCCCTGACCGGGAATTGAACCCTGACCTTCTGGTTCCTAGGTTAATGCTCAACCCCTGAGCCGCGCCGGCCGGGCCAGCCATACACACTTTGTCACAGCTACTCAGTTGCCACTGACGTGCCCAAGCAGCCCAGACGTGACAGGAAGAAACAGGTGTTCCAATTACACCGGTTAGCAAGCAGCCTGGATTGGGCCCAGGAGCTGGTCATTCACCATCCCTGCTGCACAGCCCAAGGACCCAGCAGCTAACCGGTCGCCCATGCCCTGTGCCAGAAGAGAGACTCGACAGCTGTGCTTCCCCTTTGCTGCCCCCCTGACATGCCCTCCCCCCCCCCACAAGCCAAGGCAAGCTCAGCAGGGCTGCTCCGATTATCCTGGGGACGGGCACCTGCCCAGGCTGCAGCAGCACCCACGCTGGGACTACGGGGTCTGAGTGCTCCCCCTCCCAATCGCATGCGCATCCATCCTTCCTCCAGGCACAGCACCCGCCAGGACCAAGGCCTGAACGACTCCCACCTCAGTGACACATGCCCCGGCATTGGCCCTTCCTAACACCTCCTGTCCCCCATTATGATGAGTCGGGGTCACCAAGCCAGAAGTCCCTCTAGGGAGCCTGTTCAGGCTGCCTCAGTCACTGGAGAGACTCCCATAACTTTCATGCAGTAAAGCAAGGCCGAGTCCTGGTCCCTTCCTTCCGGAGACACTCACTCGTGAGAAAAGCAACACATCTCCCACAGGCCAGCAGGCGATGCTGCAAATTCTCCTGGGGGACTAATTCCAACACACACGCATGTGCCCAGGGCGCCCTCAGAGGGGAATCGCGAGAACCGGGTAATTGTTATTACACACGCCATGTGCCCAGGGCGCCATCAGAGGGGAATCGCGAGAACCGGGTAATTGTTATTATACACGCATGTGCCCAGGGCGCCCTCAGAGGGGAATCGCGAGAACCGGGTAATTGTTAGTATACACGCATGTGCCCAGGGCGCCCTCAGAGGGGAATCGCGAGAACCGGGTAATTGTTACACACACGCATGTGCCCAGGGCGCCCTAAGAGGGGAATCGCGAGAACCAGATAATTGTTACACACACACATGTGCCCAGGGCGCCCTCAGAGGGGAATCGCGAGAACCGGGTAATTGTTACACACACGCATGTGCCCAGGGCGCCCTAAGAGGGGAATCGCGAGAACCAGATAATTGTTACACACACACATGTGCCCAGGGCGCCCTCAGAGGGGAATCGCGAGAACCAGATAATTGTTACACACACACATGTGCCCAGGGCGCCCTCAGAGGGGAATCGCGAGAACCGGGTAATTGTTACACACACACATGTGCCCAGGGCGCCCTCAGAGGGGAATCGCGAGAACCGGGTAATTGTTAGTATACACGCATGTGCCCAGGGCGCCCTCAGAGGGGAATCGCGAGAACCGGGTAATTGTTAGTATACACGCATGTGCCCAGGGCGCCCTCAGAGGGGAATCGCGAGAACCGGGTAATTGTTAGTATACACGCATGTGCCCAGGGCGCCCTCAGAGGGGAATCGCGAGAACAAGAGAATTGTTACACACACACATGTGCCCAGGGAGCCCTCAGAGGGGAATCGCGAGAACCAGAGAATTGTTACACACACACATGTGCCCAGGGCGCCCTCAGAGGGGAATCGCGAGAACCAGATAATTGTTACACACACACATGTGCCCAGGGCGCCCTCAGAGGGGAATCGCGAGAACCGGGTAATTGTTACACACACACATGTGCCCAGGGCGCCCTCAGAGGGGAATCGCGAGAACCGGGTAATTGTTACACACGCATGTGCCCAGGGCGCCCTCAGAGGGGAATCGCGAGAACCGGGTAATTGTTACACACACGCATGTGCCCAGGGCGCCCTCAGAGGGGAATCGCGAGAACCAGAGAATTGTTACACACACGCATGTGCCCAGGGCGCCCTCAGAGGGGAATCGCGAGAACCAGAGAATTGTTACACACACACATGTGCCCAGGGCGCCCTCAGAGGGGAATCGCGAGAACCAGAGAATTGTTACACACACACATGTGCCCAGGGCGCCCTCAGAGGGGAATCGCGAGAACCAGAGAATTGTTACACACACACATGTGCCCAGGGCGCCCTCAGAGGGGAATCGCGAGAACCAGAGAATTGTTACACACACACATGTGCCCAGGGCGCCCTCAGAGGGGAATCGCGAGAACCAGAGAATTGTTACACACACACATGTGCCCAGGGAGCCCTCAGAGGGGAATCGCGAGAACCAGATAATTGTTACACACACACATGTGCCCAGGGCGCCCTCAGAGGGGAATCGCGAGAACCAGAGAATTGTTACACACACATATGTGCCCAGGGCGCCCTCAGAGGGGAATCGCGAGAACCAGAGAATTGTTACACACACACATGTGCCCAGGGCGCCCTCAGAGGGGAATCGCGAGAACCAGAGAATTGTTACACACACACATGTGCCCAGGGCGCCCTCAGAGGGGAATCGCGAGAACCGGGTAATTGTTACACACACACATGTGCCCAGGGCGCCCTCAGAGGGGAATCGCGAGAACCGGGTAATTGTTACACACGCATGTGCCCAGGGCGCCCTCAGAGGGGAATCGCGAGAACCGGGTAATTGTTACACACACGCATGTGCCCAGGGCGCCCTCAGAGGGGAATCGCGAGAACCAGAGAATTGTTACACACACACATGTGCCCAGGGCGCCCTCAGAGGGGAATCGCGAGAACCAGAGAATTGTTACACACACACACATGTGCCCAGGGCGCCCTCAGAGGGGAATCGCGAGAACCAGAGAATTGTTACACACACACATGTGCCCAGGGCGCCCTCAGAGGGGAATCGCGAGAACCAGAGAATTGTTACACACACACATGTGCCCAGGGCGCCCTCAGAGGGGAATCGCGAGAACCAGAGAATTGTTACACACACACATGTGCCCAGGGCGCCCTCAGAGGGGAATCGCGAGAACCAGAGAATTGTTACACACACACATGTGCCCAGGGAGCCCTCAGAGGGGAATCGCGAGAACCAGAGAATTGTTACACACACACATGTGCCCAGGGCGCCCTCAGAGGGGAATCGCGAGAACCAGATAATTGTTACACACACACATGTGCCCAGGGCGCCCTCAGAGGGGAATCGCGAGAACCAGAGAATTGTTACACACACACATGTGCCCAGGGCGCCCTCAGAGGGGAATCGCGAGAACCAGAGAATTGTTACACACACACATGTGCCCAGGGCGCCCTCAGAGGGGAATCGCGAGAACCGGGTAATTGTTAGTACACACACATGTGCCCAGGGTGCCCTCAGAGGGGAATCGCGAGAACCAGAGAATTGTTACACACACACATGTGCCCAGGGCGCCCTCAGAGGGGAATCGCGAGAACCAGAGAATTGTTACACACACACATGTGCCCAGGGAGCCCTCAGAGGGGAATCGCGAGAACCAGATAATTGTTACACACACACATGTGCCCAGGGCGCCCTCAGAGGGGAATCGCGAGAACCAGAGAATTGTTACACACACACATGTGCCCAAGGCGCCCTCAGAGGGGAATCGCGAGAACCGGGTAATTGTTACACACACACATGTGCCCAGGGCGCCCTCAGAGGGGAATCGCGAGAACCGGGTAATTGTTAGTACACACACATGTGCCCAGGGTGCCCTCAGAGGGGAATCGCGAGAACCAGAGAATTGTTACACACACACATGTGCCCAGGGCGCCCTCAGAGGGGAATCGCGAGAACCAGAGAATTGTTACACACACACATGTGCCCAGGGCGCCCTCAGAGGGGAATCGCGAGAACCAGAGAATTGTTACACACACACATGTGCCCAGGGCGCCCTCAGAGGGGAATCGCGAGAACCAGAGAATTGTTACACACACACATGTGCCCAGGGCGCCCTCAGAGGGGAATCGCGAGAACCAGAGAATTGTTACACACACACATGTGCCCAGGGCGCCCTCAGAGGGGAATCGCGAGAACCAGAGAATTGTTACACACACACATGTGCCCAGGGCGCCCTCAGAGGGGAATCGCGAGAACCAGAGAATTGTTACACACACACATGTGCCCAGGGCGCCCTCAGAGGGGAATCGCGAGAACCAGAGAATTGTTACACACACACATGTGCCCAGGGCGCCCTCAGAGGGGAATCGCGAGAACCAGAGAATTGTTACACACACACATGTGCCCAGGGCGCCCTCAGAGGGGAATCGCGAGAACCAGAGAATTGTTACACACACACATGTGCCCAGGGCGCCCTCAGAGGGGAATCACGAGAACCAGAGAATTGTTACACACACACATGTGCCCAGGGCGCCCTCAGAGGGGAATCGCGAGAACCGGGTAATTGTTACACACACGCATGTGCCCAGGGCGCCCTCAGAGGGGAATCGCGAGAACCGGGTAATTGTTACACACACACATGTGCCCAGGGCGCCCTCAGAGGGGAATCATGAGAACCGGGTAATTGTTATTACACACACATGTGCCCAGGGCGCCCTCAGAGGGGAATCGCGAGAACCGGGTAATTGTTATTATACACGCATGTGCCCAGGGCGCCCTCAGAGGGGAATCGCGTGAACCGGAGAATTAAAACCGGCGCTCATTCCCCTGTGTCGGACTCCCTTCTCACCTCTTCTGAAAGCTGCCCGTGTTCTCGGAGCTTTGGGAGGAAGACAGAGAGTGAGCACTCACCCCGACAGACTCAGGGACCCCAAAACCCTGCCGTAATCAGTGCTGCTGACTCACAGCCTCTGTCTCTCCAGGGCCGGCCTCGCCTTGTGGGAGAGAGCAGAGATCATAAAACGTATGTTCTCCGTAAATACTCACTGAGCTCTCCACGTGTACGGAATACTATGCTCAGGGTTGAAACGGTTAAAGAAAGACGAGTGACATGTGGCACACCCTCCCAAGAAGCAAAATACTGTCGGGGGAGAAAAACTAAAGACCATCAAGGCGGAATGCGACCCGACCTACAAACCGTGTGCAGAGAGAGTCGTAAAGAATCGCCCAGTGAAGAGGGTCCTCGTGCCTGGTGATGGGAGAAGATCTGACTCTGGGTGGTGGGCACACAGTGCAGTATGTAGATCGGGTAACACAGAAACCCACACCTGCAACCTATATGATCACGTTCACCAACGTCGCCCCAACACATTAATTTAAAAAAGCACCACAGGCCTGGCTGCGTGTGGCTCAGCGCTCGAGCCTCAGCACAGAAACCACGAAGTCCCTGCTTGGATTCCCAGGTGGGGAACGGCCCAGGTGGGGCACAGGCCTGGGTGGGGAACGGCCCGGGTGGGGCACAGGCCGGGGTGGGGCACAGGCCCGGGTGGCGGCGGGATCCTCAGTGGGGGCCAGGTAGCAGGCAGCCAACCCATGGTTCTCATCATTGATGTTTCTATCTCTCCCTCTCCCTTCCCCTCCGAAATAAATGAAAACAATATATACATTTTTTAAATCACAGAGGGCGGAAAGATGGAGGAAGCCTCGCCAGGAAGTTGCTTTCCATTGGAAACTTCGAGAATGGGAAAAGGGAGCGCAGGGGAAAGGCTTGCTTGCAGGAGAGCATGGTTTGGATGTGCAGTCCGCTCTGGGAAGAACCGGGAGCGAGGTGGACAGACTGGCGAAGGGTGGACCAGGGCAGCCCTAACTGCCACGCTGGAGACCGAACACAGCTTGTAGGCCCCGGAGAGCACCCAGGGGCGTCTCAGAGCATGAGAGCCCAGATAGGAAGGGGGGACGGGGTGAACAGGGGCGGCGTGGCCCATGTGGTTCCTCCGACTCACTCCTGCAGTGGGGAGAACACTAGAGTACAGTAAGCAAAACGCACAGCTCACCCCCGAGGGTTGGGGGTGCAGTGCAAAATAAGGGGTACCCCCCGTCCCCCCCTCCCCCGCCGGCGTGCTCAGTGGTTGAGCTTCGACCAATGAGCCAGGAGGTCACCATTCAGTTCCGGTCAGGGCACAGGGCACACGCCTGGGTTCCCACCCGGTGGTCGGTGGTCGGTGGTCGGTGGGGGCGCAGGAGCCGGCTGTGCGCTCCAGCGTCCTGAGGTCAGCGCTCCTGGCGGACGGGGCGCTTCCGGCGCGGCGCCTTCGCTCCCCAGGCGCAGTGCTGCAGAATCCAGGGGCGGCCGCGCCCCCTTTCGGATTTCTGACGTCAGGTTCCCCCAGCCCGGCAGGGGCTGTGGAGCGGGAGGGAGGGGGACGGAGGGGGAGGGAGCGAGCGAGGCGGGCGCCGAGGCCATTGCAGCAACAGTTTGGAGCGGGAGGTGGACATCTCAGCGGGGAATCGGGGCGCGGGACCTGAGCGGGGAGGGAAGGGGCCGGCACCGCCGGGCTGCGCGCCCAGAGGCGGGGACAGGCGGGACAGGCGGGGGCGCTGCGGGCCGCGGGAATGTGACATCAGCGAGCGCGCAGGCGGCTGGAGCAGGCAGCTCCCCTCTGCTGCGCGGTGCGCACCTCGCTCTGGAGGACGCGGCCCCGGGCCAGCGGCGGGATGTCGGCGAAGGAGAGGCCAAAGGGCAAAGTGATCAAGGACAGCGTCACCCTCCTGCCCTGCTTCTATTTTGTCGAGGTAGGTCGGCCGGCGCCCTGGCACCAGGCGGGTCCTCCCGGCAGCTCCGGGGATTCGGGACCTGGACCGGGTGCCAGTGTGCGCGCCGCCCGGAGTGCCCAATCCGCTCCCCCCTCACCTTCCCGGAGCTCCCCGGGGCGTGCCTGGGACTACCTGCCCACCCCCCACTGGCGCTGGCGCCGCGGGGTGGCCTGCCGGGAAGAGGTACCTGTGTGAGTGCGCGTGGGCTGGTTCCCGGGCCCCCCTGTCTGTGTGCCCAGCCTCGGGCTCGCAGGGGCCGTGAGGCCCATATTGCCGGGTTTGTGTCTTCAACCTGCGCTTGTGCCTCTAGAATTCTGAGCGCTTTGATTACGAATTCGGTGCGCGAGGGCCGGGCCGTGTATGGAGCACTAGGACTACGGATTGCTTTATTACCCAAAACACCCAGCAAACCGTAAAAGCCTTCTCCTGGCGTGACCACTGTGGTGCTCCCATCTGCTTCTAAAACCGGGCCTGCGACCCTCGGCATCAACCTACGGGCCCTTTTCCACGGTTAGCAAGAAAAATTATACATGCACACGCACACGCATACATGGATGGCTCTATGCCTGTATGCACGCATGTGTGAAAGAAGTGACATCATCTGGTCTTCCGAGGGTTGTCCAAGTGCATTTGTCCTGGGCTGCGCCGAGCAGGATTAGACAAGCCGCTAACCTGGGGCGTGTTCCTGCCTACGGACGGGGTCTAACTCCCCTGAATGCAGTGGCCTGGGGGAGGGGGCGTGGGGGAGAGCCATGGAGATTGACAGGTGCAGGGCTTTCCTGCCTCCGGAAGCACTGCTCAGCAAGAGGCTGGTGAAATGGCAGGCAGGGGAGAAATGCGGGCACGGGTGGAGTGAATGCAGGTGGCGAGGGGCATGGCTGTGTTGTGTCTGCTCGCCGCCTGCATGGCATGGCGAATGGTGAGACGGTTGCTGAATTATACATACCCTTCCTCCTCCGTCAGCTCGGCCAAATATGGAGGCTTAGCACTTGCAAGGACAGATGGCAGACCCCGGGAGGCTGATCTGTGGCGGGGGCAGCCCCTGCCCTGACACTGGGGAGGAGGGACATGGTCAGGCCGTCTTCCGGGAAAACAGTGTATTTGCAAGTGTTGTCTCAAGAGTCACAGATGGTTTTCACGGGGTTCACTCTGAAGGGAGGTGGAAGTGGTTTGCATACAGGGTCAGAGGAATGAAGGCTGCCTCCTTCATCCACCACGCCTGAGGGACAAGAAATTGTCCTGCTTGTTATAGTCACTCACCGCTGCCCTTCCTCTTCCCACGAGGGACTTGGAGGCCACGTTTTAGGCGATTTTACCAAAAGATAAGAAAGAATTTCCTAAAGGAACGTGGGCGGCAGAAGACGCCCTGAGGAGCAGGGGAGAGGGCCCCGCCTGTGGCCTCAGTGGCGGAGCGTCGACCTAGGAACCAGGAGGCCACGGTTCGATTCCCAGTCAGGGCACAGGCCCGAGTTGCCGGTTCAATTCCCAGTGCGGGGCGTGCAGGAGGCAGCCGATCCATGATTCTCTCTCATCGCTGATGTTTCCCTCTCTCTCCCTCTCCTTTCCTCTCTCTGAAATGAATAAAACATTCTTTATCAAAGGGTACCTGCTTCCGCGTTGGCCACGTGGCTGACCCACTGTTGGGTGGGAAAGCGCTTTCATTCACGTCTGGGTGGGCTCCCTGTGTCTGGGGGAGATGGGTGGATTGTGGGGGTCCATCCCCCGAACAGAGCACAGGGAGGTCAGCCAGAGCTGCTGCAGGCGGATGAGAGCCGCGGAGCCGCGGACTTCCAGGAAAATCCCCCCTTCCCCCCTCCCCCCCGCAAGGGCCCGCAGCCGGGCGAGCGCTGTGCCCTTGCAGAGCCCAGGCGTGCACTTCGGAGGCACCTTGACTGGGAGGGCGGGCCCCTTCGTCTAGAAGGTTCACGGTGAACACGCCTCACGAGGCGTCTCAGGCACAAACAGCGCCCGATGCTGCTCCTCTCCGCGGGTCAGACCCCGCGCCACGCTGCGCCCTGACCCCGTGGTCGCCCTCTGAGGACACCCCGCCAGGCACAGCGCCTTAAAGAGCATTCCTGGCATGTGAGTGAGCATTTAGGGCTGTGTCTTGGGGTGGGGGGAGCAGCCACAGACCTGGCTTGCGAGTGGGCTCCCTGACACTTCAGTGCAGGACGGACGGCCAGACACCCCTAGAGAGCAGGAGGCAGGCCCGCCCCCCTCTAAGGGCTTGGCGGGGGGCACGGCGGCTCCCTGGGATGACTCACTCATGAGCAGGTTTGGCGATTGCGTTTACACTGCTCAGGGAAGGTCCAGGTGTGACAGGAATGCGCACACCAAGCGCATCGGGGCGCAGCGGGGAGAACAGAGCCGCGGGGAAAGGTGTCTGCTGCCCTGAGGTTCCCACCCGCTCCCCGGGGTGCCGCTGCGGGCCGCACACCTGGAACCAGGGGAGCCCCCCCCCCCACCCCGTTCCCCATGCTGCCTGGGAGGGGCTGTGCATGTGCCTCCACGTGCTTCCTTCCTGCACATCAGCTCCGCCTCCAGCCCTGTTGCCCATTCCGGGCAGAGAAGGCGCTCCCATCTCCTGGGTGTGAACAAACAAAGGTGAATTACCCTCGAGGCCGAAAGAGAGAGGTTCTCGGTAGCACCTGGGACAGAGGCTCTTTCCATGGAGACGCTGTGCTTTCTGCGTGTGATGGGCATTTCATCGCTCACCTAATGTTCGCTCTATGGGGGTGGAAGTGAGGTCTGCAGGCAAAGGTGTGTTCATAGGGCATGGATGCCGATGGGTGGGAATGCCTTCTTTTGTGCGCGCGCGCACACACTCACACACACACTCGCGCGCGCACACACACACTCGCACACACACACTCGCACACACACTCGTGCGCGCACACACACACACACACTCGCACACACACACTCGCACACACACACTCGCACACACACTCATGCGCACACACACACACTCGCACGCACACACACACTCGCACACACACACTCACACACACACTCGCGCGCGCGCGCACACACACACTCACACACACACTCGCACGCACACACACACTCGCACACACACACACTCGCGCGCGCGCACACACACACACTCACACACACACTCGCGCGCGCGCACACACACACACTCACGCCCACGCCGCTTTGCACGTCGAGGCACGCACAGGCTCGGAGGGAGTAAGAACACCACCGCTCTCTCCAGCGGGCCGAAAATAACGGTGTCAGAGGCATGGCCGATTCCGAGTGCTTCCCACACCACGGACCTGAGGCTACACGGCGGGCGGTTTTCACTAGCTGGAAGGTGCCCTTGGCAGGGGGGGTGTTCCGGCTGGCGTTGGCGCAGGTTGTCCCCGTGGGCCCAGGGACTAGACAGTGTCCAGGGGTGGCCACACCGCTTCTCTGTGGCCAGAAGCTCAGAAAGCCTTTGTGGGAGCAAAGGCGCCCCGTGTCGTCCAGCCCGGACCCCAGGTCTTGACTTGGGGTCTTCACGGAGCCTCCGTGCCGTCGTTTTCTTCCCGGGGGAAGGGGTCCGCAGAGGCCTAAGGAGCAAGCACCTCTGTTCCAGCTCACGGGCCACATGCCAAGTAGGCAGATGAGTCGTTTGGGCTCCCTGCTGGGGATGCAGCGGGCTAATTCCCTTTTCCGGAAACTTCGGCAGCGGCAGGAAGCGCAGAACCCTCAGTTGTCCGCATTGCACCCAGCAAAATAGCCGCGGGAGACGGGCTCCCTTTCCCGGGTGCCTGGGAGAGAGGCTGCTCAGGCCACTCCAGACGCCGGCGAGGCTGAGCCGGCCCAGCTCTCCTCTCCCGGAGGCACAGGGCCCCAAGGTCTCTGCTGGAAAAGAAGGGGAACCAGGGATCCCCGAGCTTTAGGGAGACTAGACGACGGCATTTCCGCCAATACCAAGACAGATCGTGAACCTCAACCCTGCCGTTGGGGCGTGGGACACTACTCCTAGGCACCGCCGTGTATCACCGTGTCTCCACGGCCGCGCCACTCGAAATGGGCTCGGTCCTGCTTTTCTCAAACAGGGAGAAACAGATGCTGGCCTCTACCAACCTCAGACTGAGGTTAATGGTAAGGATGACTATAGGAATAAAACTAAAAAATAAAAGAAGAAGCCCGGCCGGCGTGGCCCAGTGGTTGAGTATTGACCTATGACCTAGGAGGTCATGGTTCAATTTCAGGTCAGGGGACGTGCTCAGGTTGGGGGCTGGATCTCTGGGGCTCGGGGGAGGGGGTCGGGGGGAGAGACGGGGACAGGTGTGCAGGAGGCAGCCGATCCATGACCCTCTCTCATCATTGATGTTTCTATCTCTCTCTCCATCTCCCTTCCTCTCTGAAATCAATGAAAATATTTTTTAAAACAAAACAACAACAAAATGTATCTGAGGCACAATGGTTCCTGTTTATGGTGGGAACGTGTTACCAATATCACAGCATATCTGCGCTCAGTACAGGTATGCAGCCCAGGCTATGTCTCAAGCAACCTCTCTTTAAAAAAATAAAAAAAAATGAGGCAGTGCCCCACTCCAGAGTGAAGTCTACTGAAATCAGGTGCCCCAAGAACACCTCGTGTGACCCTTTTCCTCACCACGAATGAGCGGGTAAGGGCTTGAAGAGGTTATCGAGTGACCTGGGCACACACGGTGCATATCGGCTCAGGGCTGTGCCTCACCGTGAGTATTTCTAGAATCCCTTCTATGAGAAAGCTTCCCCCGGGATTCCCACGCTCAGAACACAGGTCATTCTAATGCGACATGGGAACAGATTGGGCTAGCTGTGTGAAGCTTGACCTAGACACCCAGGACACGTGCTTCATGACAGCACGTGGCATTCGGCAACACGTTAAAGCAGCTCTGAGGGATCTCCTACTTTTCCCAATGGCTGGGCCTGGCTAAAATCAGAAGATTGGCCCACCTAGAATTTCACAATCACTTCCCTCTTCAGGAGGTCTCTGACAGGCAGGCGAGGAGAGAGGTAACGTGGGGAGGCATAGACTATAATTCACATCATTCGTAGTAAAATAACTCCAAATTTCCCGTTGGAGTTTAAGGTGATGCGCGCACATATATTCTCTCACTTGATCCTCAAATGCAGCCCAGGAGTAGCTACTGCCTCTGCTCACCGAGACTCGGGGGGGCCAGGGCTTGCCTGAAATGCGAGGGGTGCTCCTTCCCCAGGCTGGCCACAAGAAAGGAATGGATTGGAACTGAGGTTTCTGACGACGAGGCCCAGCTTTCTATGGCTTCTTCCAGAGTAAATGAGCTGAGACATGTCCTTCCTGTAACTGCAGAATGGCGTGATTTTCTCGTGGTGACGTGAGTGATGGAACATAGGAGCCAAGGGCAGAAATGCTCATTGGGACCCAATTAATGTTGAGGTGTTTTTCCTGTCAGTAATTAGACACTCGTTTCTGCTAATTGACATAAGGAGGCTAATTGCCTTCCTACCTGCTGCACAGTCTTCTAAGACTGACATTAGACCGTTTAGGTGTAAACCAGTGCATTTTGAAGAAAAGACAAACCAGGGTGTCATGTGGGTGTGGGAATCGGGAAATAATGTATACCCACTTTGAATGATTATAAAGTCGGTGTTTATGAACACACAGCTCATTTTCAACATGTAAACGAATCTACAGAAATGAACTTTTTTGTGTGTGTGTGTGAACACCTCTTTTCAGAGGATGACTGTCTAGTCCAGGCTCCGCTGATAACGGAGGCATGGCACCTCAAACATCAAGAATCATTTTGTTCGGTGTCTGTGCGCCCTCCATTCCCCAGCTGTGGCCGGTTTTGTACGGTGAACTTTATCTCCGAGGCCCCCCCATAAAAAGAAAAAAGTCAGCTTGTCCAAGGCTTAGACTGGCTTCACTCAATATTTCAGATCAGTTAAACCTGAAATGGAGTGAAAATTAAGTGAGTTATCCATTGTTAAAGTGTGTATACATTTTTTGGGGGGATACCCTATGTTTCTCTCACTCTCTCTCAAATCAGCAAAACCATATCCTCAGGTAAGGATTAAAGAAAGAATAATAAAATAAAATGGACCATACCGTCACCCTAAATTATAAAATAATAATAATAAAATTGGTGTAAAAATTCAGTATTATCTAGCAAATGTAACCATTTGGAATGCTTTGCTTTTCTTTGCCCTGTTCTCCAAGACTGTTCTAATGTTCCCTTTACAAAGTGCTCTGTTATTATTGCTCCCAAGTCCTTAGCAGATGGTAATTATAAGAGTCAATCTTTTCTTGCTGAAACTGGTTTCCAGTCTGCAGGTAATTGTCCTCCTCTGTATGAGTGCATAGAAATGGTGTGGCTCAGCCTTTTCATCTTGACTACAGCACAACCAGAGGATGAAATTCCTAATGCATGATTACATAAACCTCTTTAAATGTCTTTTTAAATCTCATTTTAAGTGCAATCGAAAGATGCCAGTGTGATTTTATTACGTGCCTATCTATGCCAAATTTTGTACATACCATCTGTGAAATTCCGGAAATTCTGCTGTTGAGCATTTCAAAGATGAAAGATGTCTTTGAAGATATATATGTTGGAAGGAAGCATTGTAATTTAATTCATTACACTGTCCGGTATAAGATACTGTACAGCAAAGCAATGGATCAAATCATTTTTCCCCAAGCGGTACAAATATTTTGTTCGAGTCACTCTTAGGAACAAATTGATATAAAAGATAGAGTGAAAGAGACTTTTTAAAACAAGTCAGAGAAAGAGACATCATAAAGAAAAACGTGATTCCTAGTTTGAAAACAAATAGGAAGATTAACACGTGGGTGGGGAAATGGAGTACCTGGGAAATTGGCAGTTTCAAGCAGAGGCTTGTCTGAAGGGAATCATTTCGCTCAGACGTTCCGTTCTTGCATGTATATACGTTCCGCTCTTGTATGTATATGTGCACATGTGTTTGAAGGCTCTCTGACGTACAGTAAATGGTGGAAATACAGAAATGACGCGATTAGGCCCGAGCCTTCAGGAGAGTTTCAGTTGGGAAGCGGAGCAAAGACTGCAACTAACCTACCCCAGGTCTGGCTGATCAAAGACCAGCGCCCAGTAATGTCCTCAAAGGGAGTGCGGGGGACTCCCGAGGGAGGACATCACTCAGAGACTCGCCGGGGAAGGCATGCTGAGGAAGAGGACGAGGGTGTCACTGACCGTGTTAACAGCAGCGACGACAGTGGTGAGACTCCCATGCACACACGAGTCTTCCTCCGAGCTGGCGTGGAGTATGACTGGGAGCCCTCTCTTTGCCCCTTTCGGCTGCCTGTGGTGTTGGGCGCTAGCCGTGTCCCGAGTCACAGATCAGAAAACGGAGATGCAGAACACCTTCCGTGGGTCACCGGGCGGTGGTGAGAGGAGATGCTAATACAGCCTCCCAGGCGCCTGGAAAACCACGGGACGCCCTGGCTCTCCTGAGGGACCAGGGCCCCACTGTCACCTCTTCACATGAGAGCCTCTTGGGAAGAGAAGGCACCGTGCTGTCCCGTCCACTTAGTTATTTTTCCACCACAAACCAGAAAGGATGGTGGGCAATAACGTCTTCTTTTAAAAACCTGCTCTGTTAAACACGTGTTACATCCTCCGCAAGTAACGAGGCCTTAAATGAAACAGTTTTTTTTTGTTTTGTGTGTTTTGTTCTTATTTTGTTCATCCCCACCCTAGAATATTTTTGCATTGATTTTTAGAGAGAGTGGGAGAGAGAGGGAAAGAGAGAAACAGCGATGTCAGAGAAACACATTGATTGGTTGCCTCCTGCACGAGCCTTGACCAGGGTCTGGGCCAGGAAGGAGGCTATCACCGAGGTACGTGCCCTTGATCATAATCGAACCCAGGACTCTTTGGTCCGCAGGCTGATGCTCTATCCACTGAGCCACCCGGCCAGGGCTAAACTAAACAGCTTTTCGGTGGCATACACGTCTGCATTTTCCGGCACTGAAAGACCCGGCACCAGACAGTGTATTCAGGGTATTTCCTCTTTGGCTCGGAGCAGGTCTCTCCCTGAGCTTGTGATCCCTGATGGCCACAACCCTGTCTTGTTTGCCACCGTATAATTGGCACCACGGAGTGCTGAGCGTCTATAGGTTGATTGAATGAATAATTGAATCCATACTGCAAAGTCTAGAAAAGAACTCATGTCTAGTTTAGGGTTACCAGATAAGCTGGAGAACATCCAGTGACATTAAAATTCCTGATAAACAATACATAATGTTTACTGTGCATAGCTCCCAAATGCCACATGGGACACACAGTAAAAATTATTCTCTGCTCATCTTAAAGTCCCATCTCGCTCAATGACCTGTCTTTGCATTGGCGCAACCTGGTGACTCTGGTCTCGTTCTTGTTCTAAATTAAGATTTGCTCATTTACTCAGTCACAAGTGTTTGTGGCTTCATTAAGTTAAATGAATCACTGCATGCCTGCCGTGTGCCAGGAGAAACTGTGCCCTGGAGACTCAGCGGTAAACACTGGCCAACTCTCACTCCATGGAGCAGGGGTTTCTGGGCAGAGGGAGAGCAGTGAACAGTAAGTATGTGAAGTATTACATGGAGAGGTCATCTCAGCTCATGGTAAGTGCCCCGAAGAAAAGCGAGCAAGATGAAAAGGGTAGAGAGGGAAGGTGGGTCAAGGTCTGCCTCAGAAAGTTACCGCTACATGACGAGAGGAAGCCAGTCTTGGAAAGAGCACCACAGAAAGAAGGAACAGCCAGTACGAAGGGCCTGAGGTAGAAGGGAAGTGAGCATTACAGGGAAAGGGTGAAGGCCGTGGGACGACATCAAATAAAAAGCTCTGCACAGCCAAGGAAGCCATCAACGAGAGTGAAAGGCTACCTACCAGCCAAGCTGATAAGGGGTTCATATCCAAAAGATAAATGAGCTCATAGAACTCAATGCCTTTTTAAAAAATCCGATTAGAAAATGGATGGAGGATCTAAGTAGTCATCTCTTTCCAAAGAAGACATACAAATACCCAACACATATGTAGGAAGGTGCTCAACATCACTAATCAGCAGGGAAATGCTAATCAAAACCACAATGAGATGTCACCTCGCACTGTAAGAATTGCTATGATCGAAAAGAGAAGAGAGAAGTGTTGGTGAGGACATGGAGAACAGGGAACCCTTAGGTGCTATTGGCGGGACTGTAAATTGGTGCAGCCACTGTGGAAAACGTATGGAGGGTTCTCAAAGAATTAAAAATAGAATTACCATACCAGAAAAGACATATTCCCCACCATCTTCATTGTAGCATCCTTTACAGTAGCCAAGACGTGGAAACAACCCCAGTGTCCACTGATAAAATAATAAAGAAAACGTGGCACATACATGCAATATGTTATTAACCCACGAAAAAGAAGGAAATCTTGCCATCTGCAACAATATGGACCTAGAGGGCATGATGCTAAGGCAGGCTGAGAAGGACAAATACTGTGTGTGGAATCAGCCTTACGTATATGTGGAATCTCAAACCACAACAAACCATACGCAATACGGAACAAATGGGTGGGTGCCAGGGGAGAGGGGTGGGGTGGGCAAAATGGGAGCAGGGGGTCATGAGTTACAAATGTCCAGCTATAGGATAACTAAGCCCTGAGGATATAAGGAACAGCACGAAGACTATAACTAATCTCACTGAATTATATGTCTAAGAGACTAGATCTGGAAAGTCCTCATTACAGGGACAAAATGATTTGTGACTTTGTGTCGTGATGGATGTTGGCTAAGTGTTGTGGTGACCCTTTTGCAATATATACAGATAGCAAAGCGTTATGTTGTACACCTGAAACTAATATAACGTTGCATGCCAAGTAGTTCTCAATTTTTTTTAAAAAATGGCAAAGACCAGTTGGACTGCCGTGGGCGGGGGCTGGGGAGTGGTACAAGAAGATGTGAGAAGCAAGCAAGAGCCGGCCCTGCAGACACTCGCAGCCGCCGGGGTGCCATCTGGACCATAATGGGAACCCCTGGAGGGGTTAAGACAGGAAGTAATTTGTCCTCAGATCATTTCAGAAGACCCCGTGGGGTGATGGGTAGGACATGGCTGGGTCGGGTGGGGAGGGCAAGAGTGAAAGTGGAAGGCCACTTAGGAGGTGACCGGAGAGCCCGGGTGAGTGACCACATGGGCTCCTCGCAACCGGCTGACCCCGGTGGATGACCCGGAGGCGGGCTCTGAAGGCAGAGGCAATAGTGCTCATGAATGACGTGACCTCCAAAGCTGGCAAGACTGGTGGTGGGGGGTGGGCTGGGGAGAGGACACGCCTGTTTCCTACTTCAAGGCGTCAAGTTGCGTGTGTGACCTGCGGGCCAGCGTAACCCGGCCTATGTCCTTCCTCCTCAGCTGCCGATCCTGGCCTCGTCGGTGGTCAGCCTGTACTTCCTGGAGCTCACCGACGTCTTCGAGCCCGTGCACTCGGGGTTCAGCTGCTATGACCGCAGCCTCAGCATGCCGTACATCGAGCCCGCCCAAGAGGCCATCCCGCTCCTCATGCTGCTGAGCCTGGCTTTCGCGGGGCCCGCAATGACGGTGAGCCTTGCCCCGCAGACTGGGGTCGCCGGCCCCAGGAAGCTGCGTAAGGAGGCCCACACGGGGGTAGCCCATGGGTTCAAAGCAAACGAAAAGCGAAGTCTCGCTCCAGGCCCGGGAGAGGGCATCTCTGAGATGCCTTGACGACATCATGTGGGAACACGTCCCGTTTAAAACCACTGGCGTGAATAACGAAGGGGGGTGATGTGCTTGCACACCTCGGTTTCTAAATCATTCTGGAAAAACACGGTCTGTAACCGCGTCACCCTCGAGTGGCTGGCCGGACGCCTCCGGTCCGCACACTCACTCGCGCGTGTCCACGTGCTTATGGGCATCGCAGTGTGGGCAGTGCAGAGAGCGCAGGTGACTACGTAGCCAACTGATCAGGCCCTCTCCTCGAAGGTGCATGCTGCTCTCTCCTGGCATTTCCTTTTTCACTGGATTAGCACTTCTCACTGACTCTGCGCGCTGTGGGCCACCGGCTATACAGTGGGCAGAGCTCACGTGACACACACACACACAGAAAACACTCCAGATGCAGAGCCGGCGCTTGCATTAAAACGTATGTATCATAAAGAAATGCCCTCCCCTGCTGGAACTGAATTAAAAACGTAGTCCTTTTTGGGTTGCCAACAGACACATTGTGAATGACAACCCGAGTATATGTGTATTGGTTTGAGAAAGAGAGGGGCAGGGGGGAGAGGGACAGAGAGAGAGAGAGAGAGAGAGAGAGAGAGAGAGAGAACGAGGGGCATGGGTGTGAGAGAGAAACCTCCATCTCCTGTACGCACCCTGACCAGGGCTGGAACCTGCAACCTGTTGGGACAATGCTCCACCCGACCGGGCAATAGCGTGCTTTTTGCTAAACTCATTCCTAAGTAAGACTGGCCCACCCTTCCCCCAGCTCCTGTGCCCCCAGGAGCCTGCCTAAAGGACAGCAAATATGTTTCAAGGTTACTCGCGTTTCTTTCTGACAGGAGGAACTCGGACTGCGTTCCTCAGGCGCCCAAACGTCAGGGGAAGGGGCTGCTGGATAAAACGCCGTGTGTGAGCGGGGTTCGCACCCCTTCGCTAAGGGCCGACCCCGGTTCCGCACGTCAGCAGGTTTAGGAGAGTCCCGGCGCGGCCCTTCTGAAGCCTACGCTTGCCTGGGCTGTGAATTTGTTTTCCAAAACCTCCCCCATATTAATAGCCAGAACATGCTGTTTGCACTGCACATAAATCACCCCGAATGCCCTCCGCAGATAGAATTAGAACTTAATTTTCCGAAGGACCTCATCCCGCTTAGACGATCTCAAAACACTTTGAAAACCAGTGCGTTGCTTGAGCGCCGGGGACTCGGCGTGCTGGGAACGACGGACGGACGGACGGACGGACGGTGCCTTTGCAAGCAGCTGAGACTCGGACGGACCGAACACGGCTAAAGCGCGATGCCGCTCAGAACGGCGTTACGGTCCTGTCATTTCCGTAAGGACCTAGGAAAAGCCCATCCTGCCCGCTCCTGTCGTAAGAGCAAGATGAATACATGCTTTAACGCGACGGCAGAGAAAGCATTTCTCCTGCTTGGGGTGCGTTATCGATTGGTTTGTCTGAAACGAAATACTGCCCACATGTCCACGAGGCTGCTGGAAAGGCGGTGTTGGTACTAACCAGCTGAGTAATTTGTTTTCGATATCCATGTCTTTCTCCCCTAGTGTGTTTTATTAAGCAGCTAGGAAAGCAGGTCTAACTGTATCACCACCCCGCAACCCAACGCCATTCCTCTCACATCCCTCCCTTTGCGGACACTTCCATGCACTGGGGACAGGGACCTTGGCCTCATCTCTGTGGTTCTGCTTCTCCGAACTCCCTCATTTCCCATAAGAAGTTCTTACTATGCAATTGAAGGATGCTTCCTGGGGGATTCTGGGTCCAAGTGTTCCTTCTTGAGCCCTGAGAAATGAACATGGAAACAGGCGGGCGCTTCTAGGAATACATCCGCACGCACCTCCCCGCCCCCGAGGAGAATTCCACCTTTAAACCAATCGGATCATTTTGAAGATCCACGCAGTGACCTAGAGACTGAGGTTGAAAGGAAGTGTGAGGGAAACAGTGATGTTCTTGGAGAGAGGGGCCGTTGGGTGATGATGTCAAAGTGCGGACAAAAGCCCTGGCCGGGCTGGCTCCGTGGACAGAGCGTCGGCCTGCGGACTGAAGGGTCCCGGGTTTGATTCCAGCCAAGGGCACAGGCCTGGGTTGTAGGCTCCATCCCTGGTTAGGGTGTTTGCTGGAGGCAACCAATCAATGTGTCTCTCTCACACCGACATTTCTCTGTCTGTCTCTCCCCCTCCCTTCCGTTCTCTCTAAAAAAATAAAATAAAATAAATTTTTTGAAGGTTAAAAGCAACAACGCACCACTCTGTCTCTGACCAACCCAAATAGCCAAGAGCATGGTGCTGACATATGCGTTTCAGCATATTAAGCAGCTCTCATAGAAAACTCCTAAAACCTCACAGGGGTTTGAGATCACGGCTGTTGTGTGGTGTGGTAAGACACCATTTCCAAATGGCGCTGTACCAACAAGTTCTTATGTAACCTCGCATTCGCTAATAAGAAGAAGTGCATCATCATTACAGATGCACTTAAAAAGAAAGAAACAAAATGATCCACAGAATTGTTACTGAAGAAGTGAAAATGACTCAATCTCTTTTAGCCCTGAGACAATGCATTTTGGGGAATGAGTGGGTGATTTCCTTGCGATGATCCATTTGAGACAACCATTTATGCTATTCCATGTGCGTGGGGCGCCGGGCAGAATACAGAACCTTCTGTGTCTCCATGCCCACCTTAAAGAGATAACGTAGGATGATATTTTTCAAGACGTATAATTAACTCAACGTTCAATGATTTGGAGAAAAAATCCTTTTGATTATTTCTCTATGATTGATCTTAAAAGCCTAGCATGTGTGCCACATGATTTTCACACATATGTGGTTATTGGGAGACTGTCATTAAGAAAATTGATTTTTATACAAATGCAGATTCCATAGAACCTACAGAATTAAATGGAGCAGAGCGAACATTTGAAGCAGAAGGCCATGGGGTCCCCCTATCACGAGTTTTTAAAAGCCTGTCATTTTAAATAGTTCATAAAATGTAAGTTCAGAACTAGAACTGGGACATTTCCCAAGAAAAATCTATTTCAGCCTTAATCATGGTCATAATCCTTAAAGTGACATGACCACTTACACTGAGGGACTGCCATATCTCATGTAACCATATTTCTCTCAGTTCTGCATGTTTACACAAGTCAGTCCTAATTTCATAACAATCTCTTAGGCACAGTAACCCCCAATTCAACAATCTCTTAGGCACAGTAACCCCAAATCCAACAACCTCTTAGGCACAGTAACCCCAAATCCAACAATCTCTTAGGCAAAGTAACCCCAAATCCAAGAATCTCTTAGGCACAGTAACCCCAAAGTAACAACCTCTTAGGCACAGTAACCCCAAATCCAACAATCTCTTAGGCACAGTAACCCCAAATCCAACAATCTCTTAGGCACAATAACCCCAAATTAACAACCTCTTAGGCACAGTAACCCCAAATTAACAATCTCTTAGGCACAGTAACCCCAAATTAACAATCTCTCAGGCACAGCAACCCCAAATTAACAATCTCTTAGGCACAGTAACCCCCAATTCAACAATCTCTTAGGCACAGTAACCCCCAATCCAGCAATCTCTTAGGCACAGTAACCCCAAATTAACAATCTCTTAGGCACAGTAACCCCAAATTAACAATCTCTTAGGCACAGTAACCCCAAAGTAACAACCTCTTAGGCACAGTAACCCCAAATCCAACAATCTCTTAGGTACAGTAACCCCAAATTCAACAACCTCTTAGGCACAGTAACCCCAAATCCAACAATCTCTTAGGCACAGTAACCCCAAATCCAGCAATCTCTTAGGCACAGTAACCCCAAATCCAACAATCTCTTAGGCACAGTAACCCCAAATCCAGCAATCTCTTAGGCACAGTAACCCCAAATCCAACAATGTCTTAGGCACAGTAACCCCAAATTCAAACAGTCTCTTAGGCACAGTAACCCCAAATATTTTAGGTGTTTTTTTTTTAATAAATAAAACTCATAATTTCAGATCTTGCTTCCCTATACAGAGTGACCAACAGCCCAGACTCCCAGGGTAACTAGCCAACGAGAATCCCCCAGTGAAGGTGACAGGTGCAGGTCCCACAGTGCCAGGGACGGAGCTGGACGTGAGGATAAAAGGCAGAGGAGAAACAGGTCTCCCTTCAGAGGGCCAGGGTTCGGGAGAGATCACCAAGTGCATGACTGGCGTGCACTTTAACCGGCTATGCCAGAGGGAAGGGAGGTGCTGAGGAGCCACATACAAGGGGCGCCATTCATTTGGGGTCTAACGATAGTGACTCCCCTCGCTGACATCCGGTGTCATAGACTCCTACGCCAAGTGCAGGCCCCTTGTTAGACAGCCTTTCCGATAGGCAGCGTGCTCGTCTGTCCAACGGCATCACGTTCCTAACTGGCTTATGCCCAGGACACTCTACCCGGTAGGAATGGAGGACGTCTCAGAAATGACTTCAGCCCCATCAGCCACAATTCCCTCTCAGTTGTCCTGAGCGCTTCCTCTGACATCATTGCTTCCCTCGAGCCTCCCGGAGTCTGCATCCTCCCCTGAGACAGTCCTGGCCACCTGTGGCCATTTCCCTTTCATTCTAGATTGCCAGACATCACATGATCTCACTCATATGTGGGATGTATTGATCATCATAAACTGATGAACAAAAACGGAGCCAGAGGCAGATGGCAGGGGGAGGGGTTAGAGATCAACCAAAGGCCTTGTATGCATGCATATGAGCATAACCAATGGACACGGACACTGGGGCGATGGGGCTTGCCCTCAGGGGTGGGAGGGGCCGGGGGGGCCAGTGGGAGGGAAGGAGACATATGTAAAACTTTAGAAAATAAAAAAAATCTAGATTGCCTTACATTTTAAATAATTAAATACAATGAAATGAAATAAAAACAGCTCCTCAACTGAGGCAGCTGGACTTCAAGTGCTCAGTAGGCACGTGTGGGTAGCGGCTCCGCAGTGGGCAGGGCGGAGGGCACGTCCGGGTCGCAGAAATTCCCACCGGACCCTCTGCGTTGGCAGCACCCTCCTCCCCTCGCCCGTGCTCTCTGCGGGTAGACCCTTCCGCGCAATCCCAGCTGCTCCGTTGCAGTCATCTGCTGGTAAGTGCTCCTGGCCCTGTCCCTGGTACACGGTCCACGCTCCCCTCGGGCTTCTTGTTTGCCTGGGCTTAGACACGAAGTGCCAAGACTTCAAGAATTAGGCAGAATCCGGCCCCGGCTGGGGGGAGGGGGGGTCATCCGTTAGGAGTCACTGGGTGCTGGTGAGCAACGGGCCAGATCTGGGTGCTGCCATATGGAGACTCCAGATGCCATCACGGCCTGGACCAGCGGCGGGAGCTCAGAAAGCCAACCGATGCCCTTTCTGGGGGCCCTGGCTGCGTGGGAGCAACCGGTCCCGTCGCTGCTGAGAAAAGGCATCTCTGCCTCGTCGTGCTGACGGTGTGGTAAGCGACGACGGCTCACGCACGGGAGCCCAAGGAGCCCACGCGGCCCCTCTTGTCCTTGCAGATCATGGTGGGGGAAGGCATTCTCTACTGCTGCCTGTCCAGGAGGAGGAGCGGCGTGGGCCTGGAGCCCAACATCAACGCGGGGGGCTGCAACTTCAACTCCTTCCTCCGAAGAGCCGTCCGATTCGTCGGTGAGTGCGGGAGCCACCAAGAGGGGAAACGGTTGTTTCCAACAGAACTGTGCGGGTTAATTACAGATATTAGGCCTTCAAGGCTGTAATTTCACATGTGCATTTCAGCAGGTTTTTGTCCGAGTTCCGGGAAGCGTGCATTTACTTTGAAATGGTTCTAGTGGCTCTGTGTTCATTTTTTAAAATATACTTTTATTGATTTCAGAGAGGAAGAAAGAGAGAGAGAGAACCATCCATGATGAGAGAGAATCATGGCTCAGCTGCCTCCTGCACGCCCCCTACTGGGGATCCAGCCTGCAACCCGGGCAGGTGCCCTGACCAGGAATCGAACCGTGACCTCCTGGTTCCTAGACTGATGCTCAACCCCTGAGCCACGCTGGCTGGGCTGTGTTCACTTTTAAAGTGAGAATGCGTGTCAACAGGCCAGTAGGAATGAATGGCACCTCAGCAATGACCTTGGTCACATCAGTGATTCCATGTCAATTGTCCTGCAGTGTCTTTGTCCAGAAAGTACTGCACTTAAGATGTCACCCTACAGTGCTGCATTGCTCTGTCCCTCCTTGGTTACCCTCTCGAAGTCTCCCTCCTCTGTCCTCTGAGACCCACAGAAAACCCACAAGCCTGGCTAGCCAGCCTCTGAACCAAACCAGCATCCAACCCTCCGTCTCTCCTGGTTGGCATGGAAACATCTTAATGTTCTTTGAGTCACGGGCCTTTTTTTCACTTGTAAGTGGGTTGAGAAGTGAAGCCACAGCTCATCACGCCAACACGGATGCTCTGCATTCATTCCCACGAAGTCAGTAGAAAGTTACTGTACCTGCAACCTGCCGTCTCAAAGGAACGGGGGTTCATCAGCACCTAGTAGGTAACTAAACACAACTGTCTCCGCACCGAAGGGGAGGTCTGGTCTGGATCATGGCCTAGACCCTGCTCACCAAGCAAGGCCCAGGGAGACGGGGAGGCAAGGATAGGCCCCGTGACAGCGTCATGAGCTGAGGCAAGGAAGTGAGAGGCCAGGGCGCAGAGCTGAGCTGAGAAAATGCTCCCTAATGCAGCATGATGCTCGGGGAAGAGGCACGGGACCCCGAGGAGCCTTCTGACTGTGAGGGTGGCCCATCTCCCTCTAGAGAGCCGTGTCCCCATCAGCAAGCCCGGCCCTCGTGAGTCCGGAGATCCTCACTCTCCAAGGGAAAAGGGTCAGATTTCCCCCCTTTCCTGTACGCCCTCTAAGACCTCGCCGGCTGCCAGGAACTGGACGGTGGGAACAAAGGTCCTGTGTCCAGAATCCCCGGTGAGCGGGTGGAGGGGGACCTGCTAGAGGGGCTGTTAGGCGACCAAAAGCAGAGACGGAACGTGTCAGACAGGGTGGCGTGCAGGCCGGCCCCTGGTCTGGGGGACGCACCGACGAACCGCCCCGTGCCTCTCCCATCAGGGGTGGGGATCCAGGCTGGCAGGGGAGAGCGAATGGAGGGCCCAGACGTGTGGAGGAAGCGGCGAGCTCAGATCAGGTCCTGTGAGCAGAGCCGGCCTCCCGAGGGGAAGGCGAGGAAGGACTGCGCAGGAGTGGGGGTCCGTGTGCGAGTGGGCAGGGGGTGGGAGTCTCTGTCTGAGGCTGGCTCTAGGCGACGGAAGAAACAGAGATCTTGGGCCAGGAGCTACAAGCACATCATCTCTGAATTCCAAGCAGGAAGACTCCCACAGGCTGGGCCCGGCACAGAACCCCGTCTGCACGGCAGGGCCCACCTGTCCCCTCTCGGCCTGGGTTAGCATCCCAGTGCGCCCACCGCTCGCTGGGAGTGAGGGCCGGTCCTGGAGGGTTTGGCGGTTGTGGCTAGAGCTAGGGGCTGTGGGGGCAGCAGGGAGCCCTGGAAGGTCAAGCATGGGAAGCAACTTCAAGTTTTTTTTAATTCTCCTTCATTCCCGATATTTAACCCAACCCATCACCTTATCATGTTCAGGATCCTCTGGTGACAGGGGTCCCATGGTGAATACCACTGGGAATTGGCCTTATTTAACCAACGTGACAACAATACCTCAGATGACTACTTTGAAGATACTCGTTGCCATTCCATTGACCTTAGGCATCTGGTTAGAAGTTTAGGATGTTCTATATTATCTCCTCGAAACAGAGAAAGCGATGGCCACAGATGTGAAGGTCGATGGTGACCAGCATTGCGCTGGGTGCCAACCTGGTGACAGTTCTGCCCTTCCGCGCGCAGGTGTCCACGTGTTCGGACTGTGCTCCACGGCCCTCATCACAGACATCATCCAGCTGTCCACGGGGTACCAGGCGCCCTACTTCCTGACGGTGTGCAAGCCCAACTACACCTCCCTGAACGTCTCCTGCAAAGAGAACTCCTACATCGTGGAGGACATCTGCTCGGGCTCGGACCTCACCGTCATCAACAGTGGCAGGTAGGAGCGGCCGCCGGGGCCCGGGCCAGCTCGGGGTTCGCAGGCTCCTTAGCCGCTGTGGGGGGACCCGCAGGCAGGCAGTTTGCGGCCACCATGATTTTGACTTGCTTTTGCTTTTCCATTCAGTGACCTCTGTAGTCACTGCCCCCTAGAAGCCCAGCGGTGGCTCATTCCCCGTCTTCCTCTCTGTGTCCACATGGCAGGCTCACCCTTTGCCACTCATCTTCCTGTCGCCAAACCTTGCTCGGGTTCTGTGATCCGCCCCCTGCTCATGATGCTTTTAGGTGGTCGCGATTGGTTTATTTTAGGCTATTTGGAGTTTGCCGTGGCTTACAGTCGGTATGTGTCCTGCACTGACGTAGGTGGAAGACTAAACGCCCATGATATTTGCTCATCCATTGTGTTTTATGAAGCACCCATGGGAATTTGCCTTTTGGTAGAGTTTTCAAAAGGGATAACATCTGGGACTGCAGGAATAAACCCAGAAGATCTGTACAGCTTCTGACCTTGCACTTCAAAGAAACAGGGCACAGAAAAACTCAAGAACCTGCCAATGCCTTAACATTTTTTTTTTCAATCATTAAAGTAAAAAAGAAACTTGGATGGCAAGACGTATTTTCAGAGTTCCAGAGAAATAAGCCACAGAAGGGTGAGGGGTAGTGAATGACTGTGATAGGAATCGTATTGGTCATTCCAGGCCTTCCCAGAGATGGATTTCAGAGTCAAAACCCGGTGTAAAAGTCCACCCGCAGACAGTCGGAGCCTGATGCGATGGGATCACACTCATCCGGGTTCTCGTGGTCCAGTCAACAATTTTGAACCCACCTTGGTGACCTGCGGCCTCTGTTCTTTCTCAGTCCTCTTACATTACCTTGTCTGTATCGAATGGGAACCCTTTTCATGGGGAACCAATCCATTAGGAGGGCGCGATTGTAACGGAATTTTATTTTTCCATGAAAAGAAATCTCTGTTCTCCGTTTGTTTCTTTCCCAATGTTTCTCCCATTACCCTGCGTGCCTCTGGCTCCCTGCTTCTTGAGTTATTTAACCAAACAAGAAGCTCTGTGGCTCTTGAGACAACCCTTGTTTTAAAGGGGAATGCATAGAGAAACGTTTTGTTAAGGTGAGATCTTTCTTACGCCTTATGGACTGTAAAAACACACACACTTAGACCCAGGGCTATGAGAAAATAATTTTGTCTTAAAATGTTATGTCCATGAAACCATATACTTAGGACCTTAGAAAAAGAAACGAAAGGCTTTAAAGTCCTAGGTTTTATGAACTTTTACTTTACACTGACATGACCCTAACACCAAACAACCATTAGAATGTCTTCCCCTCCGTTGCTACTTCCCACTGTCATTGCCGTCATGCAGGGAAGTGACCCCGCCACGGCCAGCACCCGCTGGGCAAGTGCATCCCGCTGCCTCAGCGCCAGTGGTGGTCAGCAGTGCCTCTCATCACTCACGTATTTCCCCAGAAAACGAGACCAATGAAAGGCATTGCTATCGCCTTGTGGCATGTGAGCTGAACGTTTGACCCTGCGGTGCCTTGAGCTGGCCGTGGGCGGTGTGTCTGAGACAGAGGCGTAACGTGGCTGTCTTCCTTCGGCAGGAAATCATTCCCGTCCCAGCACGCGACCCTCGCTGCCTTTGCCGCCGTGTACGTGTCGGTGAGTAACGGGGTGCTTCTCGCGGGTCTGTGTCCCAGAGGAAGCCAGCAATGAGGCTTTCTCCTCCCGAGTCCATCACGCCGCCGTGTAACAACAGAACAGCCAGCTGCAGCGCAGGAGTCCTTCAACACCCAGCACCGAGAGCAGAAATCGGGGCTACCAGAGGCAGCGTTAGAGGAAAATGGTGGTTCCGCGCAGCTGTGTTCTGCACTGAGCATGGCATCCCTGAGGCGGAACAGTGGCCTTCATGAGAGGGGCCTGTGGACTGCGTGGAGGCTGTAAATTCCAAAACTGAAAGCAATGAGAATGCCCACACATGCACGCACGCACGAGTTTGAGTTGCTTTGTTCCTGTCACTGTGAGCTCTACGTCAGTGTTGATTGGATAAGCGCTGTACCATGAATTGTCATCATTGCTGATTAATACAATAGTTCATTAGGTCTTACGTGAGACAGATGGACTGGAATTGTGACAAACTAGAGGCCCAGTGCGAGAATTTGTGCACAGGAGGGGTCAATTGGGGGCGGGGCCAGCTGGGGGGAGGGGCCGTGGGTGGTTGGCCGGCCGGCCCTGCCCCCTGGTTGAGCTCCCGGTCAAGGGGATAATTTGCATATTAGCCTTTCATTATATAGGACTAGAGGCCTGGTACACGAAATTTGTGCACTTGCGGGGGGTGGAGGGGTGGGTCTCTCAGCCAAGCCTGCACCCTCTTATGGTCTGGGAGCCCCGTGATGGATCGCCTCTCAGAGGGAAGCCCCGCCCACATGCCACAGCCTGCCGGTTGGTGGCCTGGGCCTCGCTCTGCGGGGCAATCGTGGAGGCCCCCCAATTGATCACCCTGCCAGCCGGTGGCCTGGGCATCCCTCTGTGGGGCAATCATAGGGCAATGGCGAGGCCCCCCAACCAATCGCATCGCACTGCCTTGACTGGCCTGGAGCCAGTGCGTGACATAACATGGTCATCTGGATGGTTGTTCTGCTATTTGGCCATTCAGTCAACTTGCATATTACACTTTTATTATTATAGATACCCTTGAGGCTAAACACGTGTGTGGCTAACTGTGCTGCTTCCATCTTTTTCAGACTTCCGTGTAATTCAATGATGTTAATTTCTTCATGAGTTCTGTCTTGCATGTCCTTCCTCTCGGGGAGAGAACGTAGAGAGAGCAGGGGGAGTGGGACCGGAGCATTGGTGTCAAGTGCTTTGCTTAGACTTGGGAGTTTACCTTTTTATTTGAGGACCAGAGGCCTGGTGCACAAATTCGTGCCAAGGTTGGGTCTGACCTGCCCACCCCAATGGGAGCCCATCTGGCTGGGTTGGTGGGGGGGGAGGGGCTGCAGGTGGTTGGCAGGCGGGCCCCACCCTTGATCGGGGTTTTGGGGGCCAGGCTGGCTGTGGGGGTGGGGAGGAAGGGGTTGATTGGGGCCTGGATCAGGATGGTTGGCTGCTGCGGTGCTTGTCATAGCAACCAGCCGTTCTGGTCGTTCTGCCATTCTGGTCGCTGGGCTTTTATATATCGAGATGATGTCCTAGTGAAATGACCTTCCTCCCCTTCTTAACCTCTCTCTTTCATGTGCAAGATGTACTTCAACTCCACGTTAACGGACTCCTCGAAGCTCCTGAAACCCCTCTTGGTCTTCACGTTCATCATCTGCGGCATCATCTGCGGGCTGACGCGGATAACGCAGTACAAGAACCACCCCGTCGACGTCTACTGTGGCTTCCTAATCGGAGGAGGGATTGCTCTGTACTTGGTAAATGGCTTGCTATCGTTATGGGATAAGCCACAGTTTAACATGGAAAGCACACACATAGTCTATGTGCCACTGTAAAGACTTACTTAACGTATAGTTTCCGTGCATGACCAATAGCCTGGCTGCATCTCCGTTCTAAGCACATAGCCTGCTTTCAGTTGAGTACGTTATTCAACTCTCGCCATGGGCCAGACACTGCGATCTTAGAAAGCATATTGTATGTTACTTACACACACAGACACACACACACGAGCCAGGGGTGAGTATCATTTTACAGATGGGGAGAGAGAATCAGGGAAGTGGAAGATCATGTAACTTGCCCAGCAACACACAAGTGGCACCTGGATCCAACTGATCCAACTAATATGGAATTGTCTGACAGCAATCTGTTTTCCAGCCTGACCTTTCCTCAAGCGAAGTGTCCTCAGAATAAGGAAACTGCGACGGTCTATTTCATTCATTCATTCATTCATTCATTCTACATTCACGCAATATTCCATCTGTGGCAGGCACTATGCTGAGCACCCAGAGAGTGACAGATAAGGTACATCCTCACGGAGTTTACCGCGTGAAGACTAATGAGAATACTGTAGGCAGAGGTTACCTGCAGTCTAGTGGAGGGTTTGCCTACATTTATATACAGTTATTCATGGAGCATTAAGTAGGGGCTGCTTCTCCCAGGGACTCTGGCAGCGAGAGTGCAGACAGATACCATTCAGAAGGTTTGAGCCAGGAACCAAAGTAGTTGGAGAGACAGAAGCGTGACCCTCTCCCGTTCCTATTTGTGCTCTGTGCCCTGAAATTGGAAGTTCACCAGTGCCCGGGCAATGCCATTGTAAATGGCTAAGCGTCCCCATAACTTGTTAAATCGTGGGATTCTTTGGGTTTGGCTGGGAAAGTACGCAGAGGCGACCGCCTACTGAAATCAGCACGCACGTGTGAGTCTGCCCTTGCTCTCATCTCTCAACGAAGCGCCTCAAAACTGAAAAGCCCGGCAGGGATTGGAGCCTCTGTTTGCACGGGGGTAAACATTCTGAATATCGGAATTCCAGCCACCCCCGATGTCTTATCCTCCAAATCGAAAACAAGCAACGGAGAGCCCAAGTGTGCAGACAAGATTAAACAAAAACATGGCTCCAATCTAGTGTAATAGCACTAAACCCGTCAACTCTGGTTTCCCCAAGGAAGACCAAGTTGAAGTCAGGAAAGGTGGTGGGCGCCCCAATCTCGGGACAGTTTCTGCCCTGTCTCCCCAGAACCTCCCGTGCCACCCTGAGCACCCGGGGCTGTGCTCCCGGCAACTGTAACAACACACACGTCTGTGCGTTGCAAAACCTGGTGTCATGAGTGAGGTGCTGTTCTCAGTTCTCCAAACTGCTTCTGCTTTCCATCAGACGGAGTGAGAGGTAACAGGAACCCTGTAAGCCCCCGGAGGCGCCCCTCAACAAGAGATCCTGAAACCCAGAAAAAAACGGGTCGCTGGGGAAAGCAGACGCATGTTTGCCCACCTGTCGTCCAACTTTTCTTTTCAAACCGCACAGAGGACTAAATTTACAGAAACATCCCGGGCGTGGAGAAGGGAGAGAAAACCCAACTAATAAAAAATAATAATAATAATGCGGATGGGGGTAGGGGCCTGGGTGTAAAGGTGAACGGATATAAAAACCTCATAGGCAGACAGCAGCGTGATGACTGCCCGGGGGAACGGGGTGGGGAGGCAGGAGACGGTAAGGGGAGGTAAATGGCGATGGAGGGAGACTTGACTTGGGGTGGTGAACTCACAGTGCACAGATGATGTGTTCCAGGGTTGTACCCCTGAAACCTGTTACAAACCTTATTAACCAATGTCACCCCAATAAATTAGTTTTGAAAAATGGGCTCCAGCCCTAGCCAGCTTGGCTCAGTGGAGAGAGCATCAGCCTGGGGACCAGGGGTCCTGGGGTCATTTCCGGCCAAGGGCAGGCCGCTGGCTGCCGGCGGGATCCCCAGCCTTGGTTGGGGAGGCAATCGATGTTTCTCTCTGTGTCTCTCCCTCTCCCTTCCACTCTCTCAAAACCAATGGAAAAATATCCTCAGGTGAGGATTAACCCCCCAAATTTTTTAAAAAGGGATCCATGTTTCTGAACAGTCTGTGGCTTGCGATAGGGCTTGCTCATCATTCACTCCCCCAGTAACTGGTTCTCCCTGTTTCTCCACGTGTTAGTCGGTGGTGTATAGAGCGCGCACCTCTCTGATGTGGTCAGGGGTCCGCTGGGAGGAGCTCCCAGTGACCTCCTGTCCTGCCGCATTCACCCCCCCTCCCTGCATTCACCCCCTCCCCGCATTCACCCCCCCCGCATTCACCTCCCCCGCATTCACCCCCCCTCCGTCTCCGCATTCACCCCCCCCTGCATTCACCCCCCTCTGCATTCACCCCCCCTCCGTCTCCGCATTCACCCCCCCTGCATGCACCCCTCTCCCCTCATTCACCCCCCTTCCTGCATTCAACCCCCGCCCCCGTATTCAACACCCCGCCCCCGCATTCGCCCCTCCCCCATTCACGCCCCTCCCTGCATTCGCCCCTCCCCCATTCACCCCTCCCGCATTCACCCCTCTCCGCAGGGCCTGTACGCCGTGGGGAACTTCCTGCCCAGCGAGGAGAGCCTGCAGCACCGGGAGGCCCTGCGGTCGCTGGCCGACCTGCACCCCGACGCCAGCCGCGTGCTGGCGGCCAAAGCCGGGGCGGGCTGCGACGGCATCGCGCACACCGAAGGCATCCTGGCCCGCACGCCCCGCGACGCCAGCACGCTGTCCAGCCTCAAGCGCGCCAACGCCGACGTGGAGATCATCACGCCGCGCAGCCCGCTGGGCAAGGAGAACATGGTGACCTTCAGCAACACGCTGCCGCGCGCCGCCACGCCGTCGGGGGAGGACCCGGCGCGCCGCCACGCCAGCATCCACGCCTCCATGGACTCGGCGCGCTCCAAGCAGCTGCTCAGCCAGTGGAAGAGCAAGAACGAGAGCCGCAAGCTGGCCCTGCAGGTCGCGGAGCCCGAGCCGGGCCAGTCGCCGCCGCGCTCCGTGGAGATGCGCTCCAGCTCGGAGCCGGGGCGGGTCGGGGTGAACGGCGACCACCACGGGCCGGGCCCCCAGTACCTCAAGATCCAGCCGGGCCCCGGGCCCGTGTGCAACAGCGTGCCGGGCGGGCCCCGCGTGTCCATCCAGCCCCGCCCCGGCTCCTCGCCGCTGGTGCACATCCCCGAGGAGGCCCACGAGGCCCTGGGCGCCTCCCCCAAGGGCAGCTCGGCGCGCGCCAAGTGGCTGAGGGCGGCCGAGAAGACCGTGGCCTGCAGCCGGGGCAGCGGCCAGCCGCGCATCATGCAGGTCATCGCCATGTCCAAGCAGCAGGGCGTCCTGCAGGGCAGCCCGCAGGGCGCGGACGGCAGCGCGGTCCCCTGCGCCGGCTCCATCCGCTACAAGGCGCTGGCGGACCACGAGCCGGGCGGCGGCGGCGGCGGCGGCGGCGGCATCGTGAGGGTGGAGGCGCACCCCGAGAACAGCCGGCCGGTCATCCAGATCCCCGCGTCCACCGAGGGCGAGGGCAGCGGCTCCTGGAAGTGGAAGGCCCCGGAGAAGGGCAGCCTCCGCCAGACGTACGAGCTCAACGACCTCAACCGGGACTCGGAGAGCTGCGAGTCGCTGCGGGACAGCTTCGGGTCCGGGGACCGCAGGCGGGGCACCGTGGAGGGCGGCGAGCACCACCACCACGCCGTCACCACCATCCGCGTCACCCCCGTCGAGGGCAGCGAGGGCGGCTCCGAGACGCTGTCCGTCTCGTCCTCGCGCGACTCCACGCTCCGCCGGAAAGGCAATGTCATCCTGATCCCCGAGAGGAGCGGCAGCCCCGAGCACACGAGGAACATCTTCTACAAGGGCACCTCCCCCACGCGCGCCTACAAGGACTGAGGGGGCCCCACCCCCACCCCCATCCCCACCTCCACCCCCAAGGCGGACCGGCCTTCCTTCCACGGGCGCTCGGTCCCAGCAGGTGGGGTTGGGGGCGAAGGGGGGGCCCCCGCACCAGACTGGCTCCTCCAGCATCAGTGACTCACGCACCCTTGGGAGCGGCTCCCCTCGGCGCGTAGGGTCCCCCCCCCCCCCGGGGGAGGGAGAAGCACAACGCGAGGACCTCGGCGAGGACGGGGGCCCTGCTCCAGGGCCAGCTCAGAAGACAGCAGCTGCCTGCCCGGTATCCTAGGTCACGTCCTGAATGTGCCAACGTTAGGGATCCACACCCCCCCCTTTCCGATCAGCGGTGCGGATCCAGAACTCGGTTCCCCACAACCGGGCCACGCGGTTTCATGGATCCATTCAGCAGAATCCGCACCCCAGGCGCCCCGTGGGGGTGCTGGCTGGTCTAGCGCACCTCCCGCGTCACCCCGCCCCCCGGTTCCACCCGGCTGTGCAGCAGTAGGTGCGCAGTCCCCGTCGGAGAAATGCTACTGTGAGAAGACGCTGGCTGCTTCCTGTTAGACGGGGGCACCCCGCAGCTCCCCGCAGTGGCTGTCACAGGCCACACGTGCAAAGGTTTGGTGCATTTTTTTTCTTCTTCTTCAAAATGATGCTTTCTTCAACCACAGGACAACGTTGTGTATTTTCCGTAAAAGGGACTCGCCACGTGCTTTTGTGCATCGCTTTTGTTTCTTGGCGGCTTGCGTTTTATTGAGGTGTAGGCGCTGCTGATGAAGAATCTGGCTTTCCGCGCGGACATTTGCATCCCTTACACATACCTTGTTTTAGACAGACCTTTTGAATGGCTGTGATCCTATTCGGTATTTTACGGCTTGGCCTTTATTTATTGGTTTTCTATCATTTTCTTTGATGTCATAGATAAGCCGTTCTGTTTTTAAAGTGAAAACCACCCCTGGCCTGTCTTGAGGGGATAAATCCATGTACCGCTGTGAACTGATGAACAAGGAACCTGAACCGAGCTTGACCTTGTGGGCTACAATTGCCGGCTGGCTTAGGCTGCTCTCTGAACAAGGAATCCAAGAATGCCACCTAGTCCCGGGTTGTTAACTTTTCTGAGGTCCTGATAACCAGTAACCTAGGGCCACATCGATGGGTTCCACCTTCTTCCTCATTTTTGTTCTTTGGACACCCACAGGGAGAAAGTGAAACATGCAAATGGTATCGAGAGGGTCTCCCAGGCTGCACGCAGGGTGTGTTTCCTTAAAACTTCTCAACAGGCCCAGCCTCGGTGCTTGGTGTGCACGCCACAGTGGTTGCTATGGTAATGAGGGACATTACCAATCAGAACAGAAACACTAAACGTGCTGAGGTGTTCCCAACGCAAACATTCCTCTCGGGCGGAAAGTGGCCTTCGGTCCCTGGAGCGTAGTGTCAGGCGTTTCCCACACCGTTTCTTAAGAATCCTCACCTCCACGCATGACTGCCAGGGGCCCCAAGGTTACAGCCAGGCCCGCCCGCCCGACCTGGGTGGGTGTAGGTGGCAGAGCGACCAGAAGGCCTTGTCTAGAGGGGCGAGTACCCGTCTTTACCACCACCTGCAGGGAAGGGGGGCCAGCTTCGGAGAGCGGCCCGCCTCCTGGAGCTTAGGGATTTAGCCGAAACCAGCAGAATTGAAAACTCTGGCAATAAAACACAGATTCAGCTCCGTCCCTTCTGGCAACTTCCTTCCCGGAGCGGGGAGTGGGACCCCAACACTGCCTCGCCCACTTCTCCCCGACACCCCCATCCCGACCGGCCTGGCTTTTGCCGGTTCCTAGGGAGCAAGGTTTTATGCTCGGGAGAACACACACACAACACACCCATCCTGCAGCATTTCCAGCGCAGGGCGGTATCTCCTAACCTGTCCTCCTTCCGGACAGAGGTTTTAAAGACCTTCTCTAGTCACTGAAGCTTTTGTCCTTTACCTAAATCTTGATACCTTCTTTTTCTACTCCGAGTGCCAAAGGCTGCAGTTTTTAAAGACTTCAATTGTCCCACGTTGTTAAGGACATCCAACGACAGCCGCTAGAACTCAGACCTCTCTGCATGTGTATTTGATAACACATCTTTTGTAAAAAAGATAGTAATAATCACACAAAAAAGTTGTTTACATTCCACGGGTACCTTAACGTAGAATAAATGAGACTAACAGGTGGTATCCTTCCTAGTGTTCTAGTCATCTCATTTGCTAAGAGAGCACCTCGCCCTCCCTTAGCCCTTTAGGCTGTGCTTTACTGATAAAACCAAGTATTGAACAAAGAGAGTTAATTATCTTTTTAAAGTAAATAAAGTTATGGAAATATATATATATATATAATATATATACAAAGTATCGTGTTTAATAAAATGTTACGCAGTGTTTTCCAAACGGATAAAGTTTGTAAAGTGCTATATAACGTATTTTGTTAAGTACAGATCGAAGCTATTGTGTGAGTATATTGTGCGAACATCCTAGAAATAAAGACTCGATTTCTTCATCAGAATTGGGCCCGTTTGGGTGTGGTTGTGTGTGTTTTTTTTAACTTCAGGGCATGTGTGAAGGGTTAGATAAGGCATCCGAACTGGTTGTCCTATATAATAAAGAGCTACTATGCAAATTAGACCGAACAGCAGAAAGCACTCGGATGACCTTCCGGACGAAGCCGGGGCTCTCGGGGGGCTGCGAGGGCTGAGCCCCTCGCACGAATTTCGCGCGTTGGGCCTCCGGTATTCATAATTGCTTGGAAGAGCCCGTTGCCCTGGGAAAGAGAGACCTGTCGAAGCATCACAGAGCATTCCCTTAGCGTTCCGCATTTTTACCTCGCGCTTCCTAACGGGAGCTCTCTTAGACTTCTGTAGACATAGATCACTCACGTTGCCTGTGAGAGAAATCCGTCTAGACGCTGATGTTAGCTTTCAAAATAGTCCCCAGCGACAAGCAGACTAGTGCAGCGGTCGGCAAACCGCGGCTCGCGAGCCACATGCGGCTCTTTGGCCCCTTGAGTGCGGCTCTTCCACAAAATACCACGGCCTGGGCGAGTCTATGTTGAAGAAGTGGCGTTAGAAGAAGTTTAAGTTTAAAAAATGTGGCTCTCCAAAGACATTTCAGTCGTCGTCCTGTTGCTATTTGGCTCTGTGGACTAAAGAGTTTGCCGACCGCTGGACTAGTGAGTGTGAAGAAAAGATGATGGCAATGGTGTGTACATGAAGTCCCCGCCTCTTAACCAGCTCGGGACACTTTGCACCCCCAAGAGGAACGTGGGATACCCTCCCTACGAGGCACTCTTCCCCCTGCGCGAATAGTTCTTATCTTCCAGCCTCTGATGTCCTCTGAGGAAAGGCAGTTCCATCTCCGAGTATTAGGAAAATCTAACTCCGTGCCCAGCTCACTCTTCCCCATTCTATCTCTACGTTAGATAAGGAAAGGTAGTTCTACAGATATTTCTGAAGGCGTAGAAAGAGGTATGTTCAAAAATAAAGTAAAAACGAGTCAAGGACTTAAATGTAAAATGTGAAACTAAAATTTTTAGTGAAAACCAGAGGAGGAAGTCTCTGGAGCTAGGTCTAGGACCCGTGACTAGTCCTTGGTTGAATATGTGGCCTTCAGATATTTTTTCCTACCTGTAGTTCAGCCTTTCCTCTCGGTAACAAGATCTTTCAGAGCAAAAGTTTTAAATTCTGATGGGGACCAACTTAGCTTTTCCCGTTATGGGCCCGGTGTTTAAGGTTAAATTTTAAAAATAGTTTTAAATCCTCAATACCCAACAGTAAAAAAAACAAACAAAAACAAAACACACAGAGTAAAAACTAAAATAGTAAAATAAAAAATGGACAAAAACGTGAAATAGACATTTTGTCAAAGCAGATAAACAGCAAAACAAAACAAAAACAACAACAAAACTATAGCCCTGGCTGGTGTGGCCCAGTGGATAGAGCATCAGCCTGTGGACTGAAGGGTCCCGGGTTTGATTCCCGGTCGGGGCACAGGCCCGGGTTGTGGGCTCGATCCCCAGTGTGGGGTGTGCAGGAGGCAGCCGATCAATGATTCTCTCTCATCACTGATGTTTCTATCTCTCCCTCTTTCTCCCTTCCTCTCTGAAATCAATAAAAATATTTCTTAAAAACAAAACAAACAAACCTATACATAGATGGTCAGTGTCACTAGCTATTTGGGAAGTGCAAATGAAAACCACAATGAGATATTGCTACACGTCTGTAAGAATGACTAAAATAAAACAAAAACAGTGATGACACCAAATGCTGGCAAAACCTTGGAAAAGCCGGATCCCTTACCGGTGAGCATGAAAAATGGCACACCCGCTCTGGGAAGCAGTGTGTCAGCTCCTCACTTAAAAATAAGACTTTCTTAAAAAAAATGGAAAAATAAGAATTCCTGCCCTAACTGGTTTGGCTCAGTGGATAGAGTGTCGGCCTGCGGACTGAAGGGTCCCAGGTTCGATTCCGGTCAAGGGCATGTGCCTTGGTTGCGGGCACATCCCCAGTCGGAGGTGTGCAGGAGGCAGCTGATAGATGTTTCTCTCTCATCGATGATTCTAGCTCTCTCTCCCTCTCCCTTCCTCTCTGTAAAAAATCAACAAAATATATTTTTTTAAAAATAAGAATTTCTGCGTCATACCCTTTGACCCCGGAATCGCACTCTTGGGCACTTAATGCCCACAGAAATGCAATCTATGTCCTCACAACAAAAGGTGCCTCTATGGTCACCTCAGTCCTACTAATAAGAGGCAAACACTTACTAGCCTGTAAGTTCCACGGAGCAGCTCTTAGCACCGCGGGGGCTCAGTAAATAGAAGAAGAACTGGATGAGCGCAGCATGTCCTGTCTGCTGTGAGTGGGAAAATTAGGACAACAAGTAAATAACGGGACTCAGTGCATCGAGGAGTGTGTGAAGGGCCTGCAAGAGCAGGACAGGATGCCTGTTTGCACCCCACACGCCACGGCGCTCAGAAGCCTCCCCTCCCCCCGCCCCCCCCCGCACGGCCCCCAGGCTCCGAGGGGACATTTGTTACTTGTGTTTTCCTCCTTTGAAGCGTCTTTCTCCGGGTCAGCGTGGTGCACGCCGGGTCCTTTGAACAGGCTGTCTCTTCACAGCGGTTGTGTGTTCCAGCGCTCCCACCGCCACCGTCCTCTCTGGGGCAGCTGAGTCTTTCTGTTTCTTAAAGGCCTCTTTGGAGTCAGCATTCGAGGTTGCTTTCAAGTTCAAAGTCAGATACGAGAGTCCTGGGACTGCAGAGATTTCTTCCTATCCAGCATAGCCACTGGCCTCGTATTCCCACAGCACACACCCCGGGAATGTCCCAGTGGCTTTCCGAATTGGGAAGATCCTGTCGAGGTCCCTGTGGGTCACCCCCAAGGACTCTGAGACGTGCGGGCTGAATCTGAAACGGTCCCTGCCACCCAGGGTTAATGGGAGGAAACGCCAGGAAAGGCCAGTTCCCGCTACGGTCCGGTTCCTTTGCTCTCCACACCATCCCATACGTGAGTGAACAACCTGAGTGAACGTAGACGTAGCCAGGTAACCACAGGAAAGCATTGATATGGGAGGAAAGCACTTTTTAAATATACTTTTACTGATTTCAGAGAGAAAGGGAGAGAGATAGAAACATCAATGATGAGAGAGCATCATGGATCAGCTGCCTCCTGCACGCCCCACACTGGGGATCGAGCCCAAAATCCAGGCATGTTCCCTGACGGGGAATCGAACCCTGACCTCCTGGTTCATAGGTCGGTGCTCAACCCCTGAGCCATACCTGCCAGGGCTATTTGTTAATCTGCAGACATGGGGAGCAAGGCTGAGCCGACTCCCACTGCCCAGAACTCAACTTCCAGGGGGTAGCCGCCACCTCCCAGGTCTGCTCCCCGCTCCATCCCCTTCTCCCCACGCCTGGCGAGACCCTGGAGCGCTGTCACCGTGGGACAAGCCAGAGGAAGTCTTCCGTGCCCGCGCGCGCTAGGCGGTTGGGCGTCGCAGCCACGTGGCGTGGCACAGTGGGTGTGGGCAGCCTCTGAGAAGCAGCACACACCTGTGCGTGTGTGACTGGCGCAGGTTTCCTCCTGGGACCCGTTTGCAAAGGGCAGGAGGGAGGAGCTGAGAGAGGCCCGTGTCCGCAGGAACAGAGGCAACAACGGAAAACCTGTGGGAGCCGGAGTGCTGCTGGGCCCTGTGTCCCCAAACAACCTTCCGGGGCTAATGAGCGCTCCCTCACTTCTAAGCGCACAAACGTGGGCTACCTGGCCTCCGAAAAGAACCCTATTGGAAAGCAGGAAATTAACCGCATTTTTTCTGTGGATGGGCACCGTTTAAATATTGGGGGGTGGGGATGGGGTGGAGGAAGCCTGCTACAGCACAAATATTCTAGGAGAAGGTTAAGGCAGCACAAAATAATTACTTTTTCTCAGACATCGCCTCTGCCGTACTTCTAATTAAGACACACCTCCTACTTGACAGAGAGCCTGCGGAACCCAGCAGTAGTGAGCAAGCCACAAGCAACTCATACGCCTTCTCTGAATTTGCACGACGGACCGACATGACCTAATGCCACCTGGCAGAAAAGCTGGGAACGTACAAGTAGCGTCTCATAACCAATCTAAGAGAGCGAGGTTCGGATGCACTGCGTTTTAAGGGCCCGGGAAAAGGCGCCCATTTTAGAAAAGTCTAGAACTCCCGTGCAAACGCCGCTAGAGGAAGAGAAGGAGGGAGGAGGAGAGCGAAGAAGCAGATGACCCCAGACTCCCGGCAAAGCGGCCACATTGTCCCTGGGGTTGCCAGCCGCCTCAGGAGGAGCTTTTAATTCAGCGAAAGGGTGTTTCTAGAAACGTCGTATGTTGGGCTCCTGGTGAGTTCTGAGCGCCCTCTGTTGTTCCGACGGAAATTCAGGTGCGCGCCTTGGTTCCCTCACAGCGGCCTTGCGTTTGGGTTGCAAACTGGTATTGATTTTCTAAGGACAGGACCTCGTCTCCGGCATTCCTCCCTCTCAGCTCCCTGGTGACGCCGCTGAACACCCACAGGCGAGAAACAGCCATCCCTGAAGCCGCCGACGGAGAGAACGCTGGCCTGCTTTTATAAGTTACATTTTATAAACGAAAACCTGGTTTTGAAGGGAAAACGAAACCCATTCCCACCGGCACTAGTCGCTCTGACTGCAGCCTCCTCGGTGAGCTGCGACCACGGAAAGACCCACGCAGTCAAGCGCCAGGGTATTGTACCCCCTCGACCCATGGCCATGTGCCGTGATTCCTGGCCATCAGGATTTAACACAAAGCAGGTGTAGAAGATGTGCGTTTGGGTCAAGATGCCTATCTGCCAGACCCAAATGATCCGGGCATTGCGTCCGAGCGGGGGCTGACATGGGAAAGGGAGCCAGGAGAAGGATGGCCGGTGGCCTTACGATACAGGTCTCTCCAAGGACGCCAAAGCTTTCTAGTTACCCAGTTTTCCTAAACAACAACAAACCAATTTCTTGACAGATCTTACAGGGAGAGCATGGGGATAAACCATAATTGTAAACTGTTTTCCTTTGAAAAAAAATCTATTTTGCATTTCCCCAATAATTACGAGGAATTTTGAGTTTTATTGCTTTCTATTCATAAGACTCACATCTTTACTTACACTCTCCCGGGTTCTGAATTGATTGCTGTGTTAGTTTCTATGGTAACTGCCAGTTGCCTACTATAAATAGATATCTTATAATAATAGCAAGCTTCTAAACCTTCAATTTTTGAATACCCTTCTGCAGCAAGAAGAATTGTGAGAAAAGAAAATAACCCGTGAATCAAGGTGTAGGGAAACAGACATCTTTCACCCGCCGGGGGTAAAAAATGGAAGCCTAGAACTGACAATCTGTGTAGATGCCTGTTGGCAAGAACATGGGAGAAGAAGGAATCCTCGGGTGTTTCAAAGCAAAAATGTACCATCGGGACACCCTTTTAATTCTACCTCATTGAAAACAGTCACGGTCTCTTTTTGAGTAGCATTCATTAACCACGCCTGATGTTGCTGAGTCAGTCAGTCAACCCTTCTCACCCCAACCACTCTTTGTCAGAGGAGAGAGCCACAGTGTATGAAATTCTCCTGCACTGTGAGCGTCTTGTACTTTTATACCACATTTGGCCTTGTTCCCAAGGGCTTTCTATACACCAGATGATTGTACCTTCACCCGAAGAAGGGGCTTTTTCCCTTTCACCAGAATAAAGAGGGCTGCCCGTAGGCATCTGACCAATAAGGAAGGGAGCCGAAAGATCAAAGATGACTGTGTTCTGCCCGGCCGGGGTGGCTCAGTGGTTGCACGTAGACCTGTGAACCAGGAGGTCACGGTTCAATTCCCAGTCGGGGCACGTGCCTGGGTTCCGGGCTCAACCACCAGTAGGGGGCGTGCCGGAGGCAGCCAATCAATGAAGATGTTTCTATCATCACTGATGTTTCTCTCTCTCCCTCTCCCTTCCTCTCTGAAATCAATAAAAATACATGTGTTGTTTTTTTTAAAAAGAAATCTCTATTTTTATGGGAAAATGTTTGAAACAAAATATTAATATCATGTGACTACTGGCCAAGTCTTCCTCTTCTCCTGGAATTTGACTGTCACTGTCCTTAGCATTATGCTTTCTGGGCAGATTCATGGCGCACGTCAATCAAGGCTACTGCCCGTGCCGCTTCCATCTGGGAAACGCTCGCCGGCACAGACAAGCGGCACGGAGTCCTGACAGTTCCAAGTCTCCTGAATCACCCTTCTGAGGTTTCTTCTGGCAATTACTGGAAGAGCATCAAGTGGTTGCAAGAAAGTGACTTGATCGTCTTGCATCCCGCGCAGCGGTCCACTCATGGACGCAGTATTTGCGTTCATTTCGGGGTTGACTGGGTGATGAAATGTATGTCAGATACTTCGTGTCTGTTAGACGTCAGAGCTGCCTGGGATGGAAGAGCATCAGGGGGCCTTCTCAGATGCCAAGTGAAGCGAGGGTACCTTGTCTTAATCAAAACATCTCCCATGACAACGGAAATGGGACCCAACCACATAACGAAGCTATTATGGCTGAGATGCCATCACTCAGGATTAAATGCATTTTTCTGATGCTAAGGAAACCCAGCCATTCCTTCCATGACGTTGGGAATGCCTGTCACAAACGATGCTTTTACAACGTGCCGTGGCTGTCAGTCTGAGAAAGAAAGCGTGGTGTCCAAAACCAGATCTCAGCAATGCCTTGCCTTTCTGGGTCTATTCAAACGAGGGGGACCCAGCGCAGAACTTAGTCCATCTATACCCACAACAGAGGCAGTTTGTTTGAATAAGTGATCAGAAAAACAATGACTAAAAACGTGGTTTTTGATGCTAAAAAACAACACACAAAAAAACTGGCCTTAAATCAGTGAGGAATAGATAGCTCAAGAAACTAGATGTCATAGGCATGTCCAGAAAGAAAGGAACGGAAGGAAGGAAGGAAGGAAGGAAGGAAGGAAGGAAGGAAGGAAGGAAGGAAGGAAGGAAGGAAGGAAGGAAGAGAGGGAGAGAGAGGAAGGAAGAAAGAAAGAGAGGGAGAGAGAAAGAGTCTCTTCAGGCAAAGAATGCTCCATCCTGAAAGACTTCTCTGAATCGTCCTAACCGGCACAGACTGCCCTTCACCTTCACCTGGGGTGCATCTGAGTCGTCCTTTCCTGTGGCTCAAAGGTGAACGGCATTGAAGCAAAGCAAGCTCTTTTCAAAAATGTATTTTTTACTGGTTTCAGAGAGGAAGGGAGAGGGAGAGAGAGCGAGAAACATCAGTGACGAGAGAGAATCATGGATCTGCTGCCTCCTGCATGCCCCCCACTGGGGATGGAGCCCACCACCCAGGCACGTGCCCTTGACCGGAATCAAACCCGGGACCCTTCGGTCCTGAGGCCGATGCTGTATCCACAGAGCCACACCAGCCAGGGCCCAAATCGAACTCCTTAAACGTCACCAGATTGGTGTCAGGTTGGGCAGCCTCTCAGGCTGGCTTCCCCAAAGACACATCCCGGGGCCGTTCGGTGGAAGCAGCTACGGGGACCACACCGACCGCCGTCCGGGGCCCACGCCCGGCAGAGTGGAGCCTGGCCTCCTGGCGTGGGATAAAGCTGACCAGAGAGGAAAGCGTGCTCATCTGAGACTAAGTTTTGTGACTATTTTCTCCAGGAGGCTGACCCCGAGGCCCTGGACCCTACACCTCTTGGTTCGCAGGGCAAGTGTCTTCCTTCTCTCTTCTGTAGTGAAGTGGGTCCTGATCTGAAAAGAGATTTACTGAGCAGGAAGCCGCCTCCAAGGACTTTCCCCGTTGGTTCCCACAAAGTCACAGGAGACTAGCGAGCGTGACCCGCCTTGGCGTCGTCACCGGTTTGGCTTGCTTTACGTTACACGTGAAGAGATCGCTTCCTTCTAAATGTTTCCTTCCCGGGGGGCGTCCTTGAGATGGGCACACATAGGCATCCAGCTCAGCCCTGGCAAAGGGCGGCGTGGGCCCGATGTGACTTACTCCCCCGGGCTTTCCTTGTTCCCTCTCGCGCCAAGCAGTCCACCGAGAGAGAGCGGAGTGTAGCAAGATAGCATCTCTCCCCAGGGACGTGCCATTTAACGGGATTTGGAGTCCAAGGCCAATGAACTGCCTCGCCGCCTGCGCGCTTCATTGGGCTCGTGTTAATGAACCCGTCGCTGGGTGGGTTACAGGAAGATGAAGAGAATACAGAGGCTTCTGGTTTCCATACGTTGTCCTGCGGCACTTTAGAAAAACGAACGAAGACTGACCCTGATCTGAATGGGAACCTCCTCCAGGCATCTGCCTTTCTGAATACTGAATGTCGAGGCCAGGACGAGGCTGCCCGTTGGTGGGCTCGGCATGTCGTACGATTTGAGGGACAGCGGCGAGGTCTCTCCCTTGGGCCACAAATCGCCCCCAGCAGCTCTCTCTGATCCTGCCGACGATGGTTCGATTTCCAGTACGGCCTCAGCATGCCGGACCCTTTCTCTAGACAAGTCCTTGAGACTCCAACCAAACCCTCCCTTCCGTGGGTGCCCAGGGAACTGTTCCCCATGCCTTTACTGGGGGATAGATCTCATTGCAATTGCAGACCCAGCAGCTCCGCTCTTGCCGGACAAACTAGACTATGAGCTTGGAAAGGACAGACTGTATGCTGTTCGTTGTTATGTCTTTTTTCAAATCTTTATTGTTGGAAGCATTATAGACGTTCCCCCGTGTCCCTCCTTCCCCACACTATTGTCTGGGCCTCTGGGCTATGCATCTATGCCTACAAGCTCCTTGGTTAATCTTTCCCCGCCCCCCTTCCCTCTGAAATACATCCGTCTGCTGCCTGCTTCCATGTCTCTGGATCCTTCTTGTTCATCAGTTTATTTTGTTCATCAGGTTCCACATTTGAGTGAGAGCCTGTGATACCTGTCCTTCTCTAACGGGCTTATTGCGCCTAGCCTGTCTTTCAAACCTTACCACCTTTTTAAAAACGTTTCTCGGCGTGTAACAGCTCCCTGGTGCGTTGTTGGAGTAACGGGTTGCCGGTTGACTTAATTACACACCAGCATCGGTTTGCACCATCCCATTTTCTCTCAATCTGGGCGTTCTCGCGGACTCCATGGTAACAAAGTGCTTTCAGTCATCTCCTAGGCCATTCCTCACCGCCCCGGCACCCACCCACCCCCACCCCCGAGGAAAGGTCACACCCAAAAGCTTTCAGAGGAAACACGAGGGTCCATGTCGCTTCTGGCGATCACCCGCTCACAGAAACATACAGGACAACAAGACTCCCTAAAACAACCATGCAGCGGACCCCAGCGGCCCTGCTCTGCAGACTGCTGGCCAGGGGCCACGACCGAAGGCCTCCGAACCAGGGGCACGTGCACTCAAAGCGCACCTCCCTCGCTTCCCGCGCTGCGGGGACCCTGAGAAAGACACCTCATCTCGCCGAGCTTCCCTTTCCTTCCCGGGGAGGTGCAGCTTGCACACCTGCCTCAACGAAATGTTGGGAGAATTCCGCACGTGAAACAATTACCCACGTCTCTGGACCCTAACGCGCGCTAAGTAATGGCGAAGCATCTACACTGCTGTTTCCGTAGCCTCCTAATCCAGGCGCATTAGTAGAGATGAATGTCGATGAAGAAGCATTTCTACAGCCTCCTGCCACATGGTTAGGGCACATATGCCTGGTATTTTGATATTCCTTAATTACATATCAAAATAACCCAGTGCCATGGGTGACAGAAGGCCAAAGGGCAAGGCCCGGACCGTCTGCCGCCTTGCCCCCCTCCCCCCCCCCCCCCGGCTGCTCGCAGTTCGGCTCAAATAAACTCACAAAAACTCCTCACAGCTTCCAGTGTCTCTTACATTGACAAGCCTGGTACCTCTAGTCCTTTACAGGCAAAGTCAGAAAAAGGCGCCTTTTTTCTATTGGGCAGGAGGAAAGGTGCGAGAGGGAAGGGAAATGTCAGGGGGAAACGCTCCTTCGTCACTCAGGACAGCCCCTTCCACGTGAGCCAGGAGCTCGGGGTGCTGTCCTGTGTATTGGGGGGGAGGTGCTGCCAGGGACACGGGCTGGACACGGGAGACCATGAGGAGCAGCCCAGGAGAGAAGGGTCCCCGTGGATGTTCAGAGGCTTTTTTAGTGACTGGGATGAAAAGGTTAAGGACTATTTCGACGAAAAAAAAAGGTGAAGGCTTAAGGGTGATGCGTGAAGTTAGTTCAGAGTGTGATGGGAAGGAGAGATCGAGGGAGACGGGGAAGGAGACCCGCGTGGAGGGGCGGGAAAGGTGGCTGAGCGAGGGGCCTGAGCAAGCCCAGAGGGCAGAGGGCAGAGGGCAGAAGGGACAGGTTGGAAAGAGCTGCGAGCTGGGAGGAGAAGGCCCAGAGGGCTCCGTGCAGGGGCCGTAAGCATGTGCCCCGGAGGAAAGAACATCCGGGGCCTTTCCAGGAGCCAGAACAGCCGATGGGAAGGCGAGGAGGCCCAGGCCGTCCCAGGGTGAACGCAGCTTAGGTGAGCGTCTGGGTCACCGTGTTCTCAGCTGCACCTGTCAGGGCCTGGTAAGACCCTGTGATGGGGGACGGTCATCAGCCCGAGAGGCGCAGGCAGAGCCACGAAGGAGAGAATTGCAAAACAGCAGGCCAGGCACGTCCCTGGGACCCAGCAAGCAGAGGGGACCGAGCACACCGCAGGCAGTCATGTCCCAGGCACTCCCCGTCCTTAAATAGCATCTTCCCCATTCGTTGGGCGATTCCCATGGGGGTGGATTTCAACAGGGGCGCGGCCAAGGTCGGCTTTGAAGGTGCTTAGAAAGGGGGCGACTGGTCACTGTGGACCAGAGGACTACACCAAGGACTGAGCCCCTCGCGACCGAAGGAGTTTGGGCCCCCAGCCCTCTCTCACGGGACCCCTGAGGAAGACTCCTGGGCCTGGCGTCTCAGCTCCCACACTGTGTTACCCTGGCCCTGGCCGTCCTGTTCCCAGGCTAGGACAGGCTGGCTGCTCCCAGGTCTCCCTCCAGCCCACGCCTGAGCCTGAGGGTAGCATCGAAGGAGAGGCTCACTCAGCTGCCTCACACCCCCACCCGCGCCCAGGCTGCCGGTGGGCAGATGGGCCCGTTCCCACAGCGAGAGACGCTCCCGCCTGCTTCGCCGTTGGGTTTCGTCAGGCAGATAACGCTCAGGTGGCCCTGAGATGAGGCATGACGCGGTTTACACACTGTTTGCCCGCAAGGTGATCCCCCGTGACCCGCTGCAGGACGCGCACTACGCCACCAGCACACAGATGAGAAGCGCAGGGGGAGTTCTCCATCTCACTGTAATGTTTTACTTCATTTTAAATAACGGGTTTTGCCCGGCCAGCGTGGCTCAGTGGGTGAGTGTTGACCTATGAACCAGGAGGTCAGGAGTTCTATTCCCAGTCAGGGCACAGGCCCGGGTTGTGGGCTCAATTCCAAGTAGGGGGCGTGCAGGAGGCAACCGATCCATGATGCTCTCTCCTCCTTGATGTTTATGTTTCTCTCCCTCTCTCCCACTCTCCCTCTCTCTCTCTCTCTCCCCCCTCTTCCTTCCTCTCTGAAATCAATAAAAATATATCTTAAAAAATACACAAATCAGGATTTTCCATTCTCCACGAAGAGGCCCAAGGCATCCTGACCTCCTGGGGCCTTTGTGGGTTGAGCAGCCCCTGGATGGTGCAAAGGGGGATCGTTGGTCTCCCTGGGAGGGACCCCACACACCTGCCTGCACCAGGGATCACACAGAGGGTGTGGCATCAGCTGACGTGCCCGGTCCCCAGGCATCATCGGCGGCGATTCTAAGCCTACGGAGAGCATTCCGTCAGCCTTTATACTGCGCCCGTCACAGGTTCTTCACCGAGGAGTCGGCATCGACACCAAGGGGAACCCCCCAGCAGTGTCCAGTGTCCCATCTCTCTCCCCCTCCCCCGGCCCTTCGTGAGGACCACAGAGAAAAACACAGGTGCCAGCCACGACGGAGCAGCTTGGGACATTTCAGGACCGACGAGGAAATCTTAGTGCCAGTTGAATATGCATCCAAAGAATCATTATTTCTTATTTGCAAATGTATTTGCCCACCTGAGCAAGGCATCTGGCAGGCGCCAGTCCCCTCTGACCTCCTGTTTCACCTGAGGCAGGTAGAAAAGCTGAGACACACGTAGGAAGGGTATATACAGCCTCAAGATCATGTATGTGACACGCGTTCAGCTTGTCAACCCAGATACAGTAGCACGGTGCACCTTCTTCTGTGGGAGGTTCCTGCCCGCACGTGCCATTGGTTCTGCTCGTGCGTTGTTCTGCCAGTGTCCAGTTGCCACCATGTGTCTGGAAGAAGGAACTCCGGCCACTAACGGACTGCGTTTTAATCATAAAACAAGAGAGCACTTGCCTTCCCCCACGCCTCCCGTGACGGCTGGTTTTCTGTGCCCACTCTGCTGGGCTAAGGGCCGGAGAGCTGGTCAAACACCATGCCTGGGTGTGTCTGTGGCCTCCCCTCGGCCTTCGATAAACTGCGTGGGCCCTGGGGCTGAGAGAGCATCTCGGAGCTCACTGAGCATGTGCCACCTCCACGAGGTTTTGCATTTCCTTTGTTCTCTCTTTCTGCTCGTCACTAGCTCTCAACACATATTCCTGACTGGTGTCACTCCCGGACAGGCCTGCAAGATGGTGCTGGGTTGCCCCCAAAGCTCCCTCCTGCCATAGAAGGCAGCGGCGCTGGGTAAAAAGAGATGCTTTGCAGCTCAGACGAAGCAGAAAGGAAATCCACGTAGTCCCAGAGCAGCTCAGCCATTTAGCCACAGAAGGAAAGAGCCCTGTGCCCAGAAGTCTGGGTTTTGTCTCGGTAATTTTCCAGCGTGTCTTTTCCCTCTTCCAAATGCCGCCTCAGAGGCGCAGATGGCGGCCGGCTCCGAGCAGGTGGGAGCCGCTCTGTTCTTTCATCCCAGGCCTCAGTTAGGGGGACGCTGACAGGAGCCTCTCAGCCTCCCCACCCCGGCTCCCCCTGCCTCTTCCTGCTGGGCTCCTCTCCTGTTGTTTACCGCACGATCGGAGCACCAAAGCGCCTCGATAACGTCCACGCCATTTCCCAGCGCCCCTAGGTTTTCTTTCTTGTTTCAAGGTCCCACTTCTTACCCAGATGCTTGACGTGTGTTCCATGTGTTGGTGTGTTTTACATGTCAGAAGCACTAATTGCATCTGCGCGTCCTGTATTGAGATTTAAAGTTGTTCCTGCACAAAATGTCAATAATCATGGAAATATTGATTCCTACCCAAAGATGTGAAGATAGGGCATGGTTTTAAACTGTTACCTTCTCTTTAGAATCCAGTAATATATATATTGAATGCCTACTATGTGAAAAGCATTGGAGATTTGAGGAGTACCATTAGTGTAAAGGGCTCTGCTCTCAAGTTCATATACCTGACACTCATTCAACTAACTGGTCGACCCAAACACAGTCTGACGGTATGCCCCTTCCTTTGCCATAGATCCCTGCCTACATAGTCCGTTGAGTCTGCTTGTGTGTTTTTCTGCCACTTTTCAGTTGCCACCGTGTGTATGGAAGAAGGAACATACTATTCCACTGCCACCTTCCTATTCCAGCCACAGTTACATTTCCCAAAGCCATACAGTCCTGGTCTGACGCAACCAGCCACCCATGGGGGCTCAGTCTCTAAGACAGCAAATAGGTTTCACCTCGTCAACCAACTGTAATCAACTGGCTTGGTCTTGAGCCCTTCTGAGAAGCTGTACTGAGCTGGTGTTGAGGCTAGACTTCGGGGATGGGGGAACATTGGGACCTATGAGCTATGATTGTCCTGGGCTGAAGACAGTGGCGTCCCACAGATACACTAATGACTGTACTACCTGGGGAGGGCGGGGGGGGGACGTAGGGGTGGGAAGCATCCAATGACTATACTACCTAGGGAGGGCAGGGGGGAGTAGGGGTGGGAGGCACCCAATAACTGTTCTACCTGAGGAGGGAGGGGTGGGGGGAGAGGGGGAGGCGGTGTGATTGTAGAGTCAGAAGGCAAGCAGGAGCAGACACAGAGGCATCGGAGAGCGTCGAGTCCACCTGACTCTTCTCCCAACTGTCTGTGTGCTCTTCGGTGGTTCCCAGACCCAACCAACATCGTGTTCTTTCTGCTGGTAGTCGCTCTAAAAAAGCCTTTTTTTTCTTCTTCTAAGCTTCCTTCCAACCAAGGCATCTGTTCACAGACAAGTCGTCTTATCACCATTAAACTTAACATTCTTAAAATTCAACTCTAAGTCTGATGGGCTCGTCATTTACCAGGAACTAAATTCCAGAATAACCAATAAAACAGAGTTAGCCATGTAACCAGATCACTAGCACAACGCCCTCCCTGAGCTGGTTAGGCGAGCTAGGCCGAGCCAGCCACAGACAGTCACACGGAAAAAGGTAAGTATGTAGTTAGTGCACACGAGACAGAACAGTAAAGCAATAATGCCGAGAATTCCTATTTCCAAAAAAAGTTCAATTTCTCATTTCTATGTCATAAGTTCCTAAACAATTCCCTATGCAGTTATTTTTTTAAAACCATTAAATCTCCTTTTTCCTCTACTAACGTGTGTGTGTGTGTGTGTGTGTGTGTGTGTGGGCTAAAGATTTTTTTAAATGGAAACTAGCTATAAAATTACCAACGAACAGTTTACCACAATGCCTGGCATGTCACCCTTATAAACTTCGTAAAATCACTTAATGTTGCTGCAGAAACGAATTATTTCATGCTACAATTTGTCTAGCGGGAAGGCTGTCCAGCTTTTAAAAGACACACACCATCTGAAAGGGGGAATGGTACTCGCAGATTTTAAGCTGAATGGCAGATGCAAAAAGAAACTCATGCAAAAAAGAATGGCCCACATGGATTCGGGCAAAGCAGGTTCGTCTGGTGAGGCGGAACCGAGGCCACGGACGGAACATGGGTGTGCGCTGCCCCCTGGTGGCGGCCTTGCTCTGCGGGCGGCGCACCAACTCCTACAGCCGCTCAGCAAACAGTTGGGGGTTGAGAACAGGCCAGGGAAAACTGGGAGCAGGAAGGAATCCCTGCGTGCGTGCATCACGGAGTCACTTCATTTCCCCCCACATGCGTGCCCTTCGCGTGCCGCCCGTGGTTAAATTTTAAAAGCTGCTCACCGTACAGGAATAGCTATAAACACCAAATCTGAATCAGTCTGAGAGAGAAACAAGCAGCAAAACTATGGTGACTTTTTTTTAATTGTTTGAAGTATTACAAATAGTAGTACATATGTCTCCTTTTTTTCCCCCTGATTGACCTCCCCCCGGCCTCCCCTACCCCCCAGTACATGCCTTCACCTGCCCGCCCTCCCCCCTGCCCCAGTGTCTTGTATCCATTGGTTGTGCTTATATGCATGCGTACAAGTCCTTCGTTGGTCTCTTACAGCCCCCCTCGCCCAGCCTCCCCTGCCTTCCCGCTGTAGTTTGACAGTCTGGTCAATGCTTCTTTGCCTCTGTATATCTTTTTCCCCCCATTTCTTTCCTTTAAAAAATCTTGCCTCTGCAGACTAGAAATAAACATATAATAACAAAAAAACGTTTGAGTCCCAATTTCCATGTCCAACAGTTCTGAGTCCCCGTTTCAATGTCAAGCAGTTCCTTATGTGTACACGTCAGCAATGATATCTGGGTGGTGGGCACATGGTGGCTTTTTATTGTCCGTTTTCAAAGCCCCGTCCGAGTAACGACGCAGAGCGGCGCTCAGCCCGGAGCCCGGAGCCCGGAGCCCGGAGCCCAGCCCGGTCCCTGACGCCTGTCCTTCGGTCACTGGGACGAAGGCTAAGTGAAGACCGGCTTACTGCAGGCCAGGCACGGGAATAGATGTTGGGGGGCAAATGACAAATAATAATAAACACAGTCTCAGCCTCCTGGAGTTCGCACGCCTTGTGAAGGAAACAGAAAATCAACAAAATGGGGGTGAGGTGGGAGCTGGGTGGAGGGGGGCCAAAGGGGGGGAAATGGGGGACATCTGTAATATTATCAATAAAAATAAGGTTAAAACGAGAGAGAGAGGTACAGAAAGGCTCCCGGATTATACAGTTGGAGCACCTGGATGTAACCAGGCCTGAAGGTGCATTTTCAGTCAAGTCCCCTTTTGGCCTGGGGGGAATCACACTCCAGCATTACAATCTCCCCACGAGCTTGAAGGGGAGCATGTGGTTCTCTGAACGCCGATATTAAAGAGAGGAATCCAGCCGGGGGGGGGGGGGAGGGAGAAGGAGGCAAACAGAGGCAGAGGGGAGGGGCTGTGGGGGGAGCGGGGAGGGGTATGTGGGACCTCTTTGCACATTTTTATCGAGCCAACGTTTTAGTACTCACCTGTTATCATTTTAGTGTTTTTAATTGACTTATTTTTTACCCTTCTTTCACTTTTTAAAAAAGTTTGGTCCATTTTGTTTAATTTGTTTTCATTGTGTGTATTTTTTTTTTTTTAATTTTCAGAAATAATTTTGCAAATGGCTACCAACCAAATTAAGATACCCTAATTGTTCCTTGGTAGAAATCCCATTTTTAGTTTCATAGAGATCTGATTTTTTTTTAACGCATTCTGATTCTTTTGCATGATTTTAAATTTAATTTAAACGTTTTATTTCATTCAAGTTTAATTTAAAATTCTGATCGACTTTAGTACCTATGAGTTTAAATTTAAAGTTTAATCTTAAAGTATAATTTATTCTTAAACTTTAAATGCTAGATATATAAAAGGAAGGCTGGTATGTTATTTGAGGAAATAGCAAAAAAAAAAAAAAAGGAAAATATTTAAAGTTTACCAAAATAGAAAGTGATATTCAAAGATAGCTGAACATATTTCAGAGACGGACAAGTGGCCCCACTATGTAAAAAATGAAGGGGGGAGGTGGAAACAGCATTTCCTTTGAGAACAGCGCTTTTCTTTTTTCACTGAATTTATTAGGGTCACATCGGCTAGTGACGTTACGTCGGTGTCAGGTGTACATTCTCTACCACGTCATCGGCAGTATAGTGAGTGTTCACAGCCCCAAGTCCATCTCCTTCCATCACCATTTATCCCCTCTCCCCTCTCCTCCCTCCCGCCCCGCCCCCTTTCCCCCTGGCCTTCGCCAGTAACCTGAGCTCCCTGATGAAGTGATGGCCGTGACCCTGGCGTGTCAACCGAGCACGCAAGCCTGACTCACACGCTAATGATGAGGCGTGCCCGGGGCAATGTGTGGCTCCTCGGATTTCAGGTGGAGGAATTGTACTTGAGAAGGAACCGTCCGTCCCCACGTGTGGGCTTTGCTCATTCTATCCCTCTGATTGCATGAAAGTAGCATCACGTAACACGGAGTCCCATCCGGGGTCCACACACCTGTTCACTGGAGAGCATTCGGGTCTGTGCTTTCTTGTCCTTCCTCCAGCCACTGACCGTGTGGCCGTTTTCATCCTTAAAGAGCAATTCCTCCATCCTTTCATGAGCTAACCACCTGGATATCAATATGCTCTCAGGCCCGGCCCGCGCGGCTCAGTGGTTGAGCGTGAACCAGGAGGTCCTGGTTGGATTCCCGGTCAGGGCACAGGCCCAGGGTGCGGGCTCCATCCCCAGTAGGGGGCGTGCAGGAGGCAGCGATCCATGATTCTCCTCATTGATGTTTCTCTCCTTCCCTTCCACTCTGAAATCAATTTTAAGAAACATATAAACAGGCTCTCAGGAAAACAGGATGATCTGGCGGCTCCCCGAGAATCCCCTCCCTGAGCACTGACACCATGTGGTCACGTGGGCTGGGAACGGCTGAGAGCTCTCCGCACGCATCTCCCAGACGGAGCGCGGCCTCCCACACGGTTTTCTTTTTTAAACACGGGATTGAAACCCCTTTCTACTTTGAATGTCAGAGTTATTCTGAGGCGATTTACAGGATTCCGCTCCAGGCTCAGAAGCAGCTCCCCTCTGCCCACACTGCCACGAAGAGAAACATCTGAAGTGATCGGCGACACAGCCTTCGGTGGGTGGGTGTAAGTCCTTGCTCTGAGCCCGGCCGGCGTGGCTCAGGGTTGAGCGTCCACGTATGAACCAGGAGGTCACGGTTCCATTCTCCGTCGGGGCACATGCCTGGGTTGCAGGCTCGGTCCCCAGTAGGGGCACATGCGTGCAGGGGGCAGCCGGTCAATGATTCTCTCTCCTCATTGATGTTTCTCTCTCTCTCCCTCTCCCTTCCTGTCTGAAATCTATAAGAATATATTTTTGAAGAAGAAGAAGAAGAAGAAGGGAGATGCAGGAGATTGTGGCTACACAGATTTCAGGCCTGAAAATGAGGCGGAGGCGGGAGACGGGGACAGGCCGCTGCGTCCCCCTGGTGGGTAGGAGAGCATTTGATCTCATGTCACCCAGCCCAGGGGCTGGTCCCTGACATCTTCAATGCAACAGTGAACACGCTCAGAGCATCACACCCCGGGAACACGCCCCCCCCCCGCCCCGAGTTTTCTAGAACTGAGCCAGGACATTCAAGTGCGTGTCCGCTGTGGTCCCCAGTCACTGAGGACAGGAAGGGCCGCGTGAAACAGCCCTCGGAGGAGAAGAGAAATGGCTGTCGGCCATTCCCCTGAGCAGTCGCTTCTAACGGCCACTCTGCAGGGCATCCGTGTTTTCTGCGGTCCACGCCTCTCCTCTGCCCCTTCCCCGGCCTGGCGTCCTCTCCGTAGGCACGCCTTCCCCACGGGCAGACTGTCCACGGGAGGACTGTCCCGGGTGGGCGGGTCCGAGCCCGTGGTTCACCCATGACCGGCCCCCGACCCTTGTCGCCTGCTGTGTCCAGAAAACGCAACTAGAACCCGTCGGACTAGTCACAACTGGGACCCCCGGATGCGGGGAGGGGAAAATCCCACCGGGATGCTGTCCAGGCCGAAGACAAGCGCCTTATCCAGGAACCCCCTGCTCATTGGCCAGACTGGCCTCCAGGACTGAAGCCATGGACCACGGCCGTCCTTCCCGAGGCACCTCGGAGGGTCTCCGGATGCTCCCAGTCACGGGCTCTCCGGGCCGGGCAGCCATCACAGTCCGGGGCAGGCCTGCCAGCTGCAGGTGCTTCCCCTGACCGACGCCCACAGTTTCTTCCTCCTGAACACGATCAGCCACGGAGGGGGGTCCCCCGAGAAGAGGCTCGTACTCCGGAGCACAGTCCATTCGATGAGTACGTGTGAGGCGCCTCGGGAGTGTCTGGTGCGGGGGGAAGGCAAGAACGAGTAGATCCTTCGCTCCCCCCCTCTCCAGCCACTGCACCTGCAAGTGGTAGTGACCCGCCCCTCCCTCACCTACGTCTTGAGGGCCCGGGAGTGAATGCACGTGAAGAGGCACTGGGGCCCTGGCAGCCAGTAGATGCTGAAGCGCAATTGCTGTAATTCCTTTTATTTACAATAAAACGCCGAGCAGCAGGACCTCGTCCTGGGCCGGGAGGTAACAGGGTATTGGAATCAAAAGAACGTCACTGCCCTGGCCGGTTTGGCTCCTTGGTTAGAGTGTTGACCCTCGTCGGACGGAAGGGTCTCGGGTTCGATTCTGATCAAGGGCATGTAGCTGGATTGGTGCTCAATCTCGGGCCCTGGTCAGAGTATGTGCGGGAGGCAACCAACCAATGTGTCTCTCACACATTGATGTTTCTCTCTCTGCATCGCTCCCCGCCCTTCTACTCTCTCTTTTTAAAAAAATCAATGGAAAAATCATCCTCGGTGACGGTTAAAACAACAAGAACTTCATGATTTGGGGCGTGGGCCGTTTTTGAGTTGAGCTCGAGGAGCGGAGCAGAGAACAAGGCGTGGGGAGGAGATGCTGAGGACACTGAGGTCAGGCAGAGCTGGAGGGGGCTGGGAAAGGCCCAGACGAGACGGCGAACAGGCCGTTGGAGGGAGGGGTGGAGACAGCCAAGGAGGTCAGGCGGCAGGCACAGGGGAGACGGGTGGTGGGGTCGTCGTTGTCATGGAAACCAGGGCAGACCGACGTCCCTAAACAGAACAGGGAGGGGGAGAAGCCTGAGGGCGTGATGACGACGCCACGTCATTGCGGACAAGTGTGTATTTATATGTGTATATATATACACATATAAATACACACACATACTGAGTAGCCAGATTATTGTGATCTCTGAACGCCACTCAGTGTGTGTGTGTGTGTAGCCTGGGCCTCTATGTGCCTATGGCTTGTTATGGCCCCAGGAGGGCTCGTGTTGCCGTCACTAGTGCCAGGTCCTGTGTGCTGGTTCCGTGTGCTGGTTCCGTGTGCCAGGTCCCGTGTGCTGGTTCCGTGTGCTGGTTCCGTGTGCTGGTTCCGTGTGCTGGTTCCGCTGACCCTGAGCCACTCCAGAAATCCAGCGAGGGCCAGTTTCCATCTCCAGAGGACGTGTGAAGGGCAGCAGAGAAAGGGGGCGGCTCTGTCACCCCCCCATGGGTCAGCCCTCCTCCCGCGTGCCTAACCACATCTACTAGTCATTGAAATGCCGCCTTCAGGAATTCCTGATGGCTACGGAGCTCAAAATCTGAGGATTAAAGAAAAATATATTCTCTAATCACTGCAAATTCCATGAACT